>JBAMJR010000167.1:0-77500 GCA_038501785.1 Myoxocephalus aenaeus
TGATGGAAAAGAGGGTGGAGCTAAATATGAAGACGAATTAACCTCCTTGAGGAGCGGAAGGGTCAAAGTTGTAAAATTTTGAAAATAGGACAACAACGTTGTCAAGACCTGTCAATCATCTTGTAGCCCCGCCCCTAAAGCATACTGCTCCTTAATTACTAAGGATGGTAAAATGCAGACAATAATTTCCCCATTACTAAAGGATCATAAAAAAGAGAAGAAAAAAATATATAGAAAAAAAAGAAAGAAAAAAAATCACCTGTAATACCTCTGCGCCCCACTAGAGGGTCCGCACCCCACAGTTTGAGAACCACTGGACTAAGTGTAGTGAAATTAAATAGTATAATTAACTAAATAAAGTAAAGCACAATGAGCATGAGATCCTTTTTGTTTTTTTAAATGTATCTCAATGAGCTTTTGATCATATTTAATTTTTTCTTCAGTCAACAGGAAGGTCTACAGAACATGAAGGAGCTATCTTCCGGCTCCGCGCTCACCGGTCAGGACGGTGAGGCTGCCTGAGGCTTTCCGTTGCACTGGTACTCTCCGGCGTCCTCCGGCCTCAGGTCCTGGATCTGCAGGGCCTCGTTCCCGACGCTGAGCCGGCTCCTCTCTGGTTTCACCGTCCCGTTCCTGAACCAGGTGAGGACGGCCTCCCAGCGGCCTCCGGGCCTCCGCTGGGACCACCTCTTCTTGGGCTTGGGGGAGCCGCTGCAGGGCAGCAGCAGCGTGCGGCCCGCAGACACCGAGAAGTCACGGCCTGAGGGGGGCGGAGCCACAGAAAGGAATTGTGGGTAATTGTCTTTGTCCAGAACGGAGAGGGGCTGCAGCAGGAATGAGCACTAGAACCCGGACATGAGTCGGCTTTTCTGCACTTCCTGTTCCCTCGTCTCAGAGGCAACGTGATTTTGGTTCTTTAAATCAGGTCTGAGTCTCACGTTGAGTTGTCTGATTTATAAAACAGGTCAGTGAACGCCCCTCTGGTGGATCCTAAAGAGTCTAAAGGAGACGACTAAGCGTCCTCACTAGGACACTAGAGGATCAGGACTACACTGAGGTCTATAGAGGGACCAGGACTACACTGAGGTCTATAGGACCAGGACTACACTGAGGTCTATAGAGGATCAGGACTACACTGAGGTCTATGAGGACCAGGACTACACTGAGGTCTATAGGACCAGGACTACACTGAGGTCTATAGAGGACCAGGACTACACTGAGGTCTATAGGACCAGGGACTACACTGAGGTCTATAGGACCAGGACTACACTGAGGTCTATAGAGGACCAGGACTACACTGAGGTCTATAGAGGACCAGGACTACACTGAGGTCTATAGAGGACCAGGACTAGACTGAAGTCTATAGAGGACCAGGACTACACTGAGGTCTATAGAGGATCAGACTACACTGAGGTCTATAGAGGACCAGGACTACACTGAGGTCTATAGAGGACCAGGACTACACTGAGGTCTATAGAGGACCAGGACTACACTGAGGTATATAGAGGACCAGGACTAGACTGAGGTCTAGAGGATCAGGGACTACACTGAGGTCTATAGAGGACCAGGACTAGACTGAGGTCTAGAGGATCAGGACTACACTGAGGTCTATAGAGGACCAGAACTAGACTGAGGTCTATAGAGGACCAGGACTAGACTGAGGTCTAGAGGATCAGGACTACACTGAGGTCTATAGAGGACCAGAACTAGACTGAGGTCTATAGAGGACCAGGACTACACTGAGGTCTATAGAGGACCAGGACTACACAGAGGTCTATAGGACCAGGACTAGATAGGACCAGGACTAGGACACAAGACATACTCCTAAATACGTCCCCCTGGTTCCCATAATGCACCACTCCTAGCTCCGCCTCCAGCCTACCTGTCAGCACCTGCAGCTCGGCCACCGGCCGCTGGTTGCAGCTGAAGGTGCCGCCGTCGGAGTCGTCGAGCCGCTGGAGGCAGAGGCCGCCGTCCGGCAGCAGCAGGTAGCGCTGGGCCGTCCCGCGTTGGTCCTCCTGGCCGCCGCGCCGGCTCACCGGCACCTTCTGGTCCCGGTGGGTCCAGATCACCACGGAGCCGTCGGAGCCGGCACACGGCAGGCAGACGCGGTGATCCTCCGGGACCGAAAACCGGATCACTGCTGGAGGACAGAAGCCGATCTGAAGCTCCCGAAAATGTGTATGAACCCTGGAATGTGTCCTCAAGGGTTCATACACATTTTGACCAATGGATTTCCATGACTTTAAACCAAATTTCCAGGACTTTTCCATGACTTTAAACCAAACCATGAATTTTCCATGACTTTAACCAAATTTCCATGAATTTTTCCATGACTTTAAAACCAAATTTTTATGACTTTTCATGACTTTTTCATGACTTTAACCACATTTTCATGACTTTAAAACCAATTTTCCATGACTTTTCATGACTTTTCCATGACTTTAACCAAATTTCCATGACTTTTCCATGACTTTAAACCAAATTTCCATGACTTTTCCATGACTTTAAACCAAATCCATGAATTTTCCATGACTTTAACCAAATTTCCATGACTTTTTCATGACTTTAACCAAATTTCCATGAATTTTCCATGACTTTTCCATGACTTTAAACCAAATCCATGAATTTTCCATGACTTTAAACCAAATTTCCATGAATTTTCCATGACTTTAACCAAATTTCCATGACCAAACATTTAGTGAAATCTGGGTGTAAACAGTAAAAAGTGAGTAAATGTAGTATTTAAACTAACAATGAGAATACAAAGCATACAGTAAACCTTAAACGACACAAATGAATGAGACAATAGTTTGATTAAAAGAATAAACATTTATATAGATGCCTGTATGTATGCCTGCTTATATTTTGAGTCTTTCTTTTAAAAGCATATTAATTATTTCAAACTCAGCGTAAATGAACGTCATGAACACATGAATATATTTTCAAGGACTTTTCCAGGCCTGGAAATAACCATTTTAAAATTCCATGACTTTTCCAGGTTTTCCATGACCGTAAGAACCCTGACATGTGACAATCACACGTTCACACACTTCATGCCGCTGCTTCTGAATGTGTCACTCACACCCCGCTGATGCTTTTAGCCGCGTTTCCTGTTTTATCTCGTGGAAACACGCTGCGGCCGCGTCACCCAGTCGGCCGCAAACAACGGAAACCGACCGGCAGATAGAATCCCAACGTGGGATCGTTAGCTATGAGAACATTAACATTTAGAAAAGTGCACAAATGGTTTTATGAAAGAATGCAAAGTGGTTATTAATTCAATTTCAATTCAATTCAATTCAGTTTATTTTATATAGCCCAACATCACAAATACAAGTTATCCTCGGAGGGCTTTACAGTCTGTAACATAACATCCTGTCCCGGGACCTCACATCGGATCAGGAAAAACTCCCCTAGAAAGATAGTAAAAACCCTTTCACAGGGAAAGAAGGGAAGAAACCTGAGGGAGAGCAATACAACTGTATGGGGGAGAAAGATGTGAGGGCTAACACTACGTTAATTATGATAATAATTCAATAATAATACATTTAACATGCAGTCACAGAGATTTAACCTTTTGAAAACCCACATAATTTTAGGCCTCTGCTCGAAAATGTCATACCCAAACTAAAAAGTGTGTATCTCTGCAGCCACTAGGGCTGTTTGAATAATGTTGGTGTTATTTATAATAAGAGTATAATGTGTAAATATCAGTCTATATGTTACTGGTTATGAGTAAATGAAGATGTGAATTATACAGTTTTTATAGCAATATCTGCCATATGGGCTCCACAGTTTTCAACAGGTTTTAAGAATGTAGAAATGAAGTGTTTAACATGTGTCTTTTTTTGTTGTTTTAGGTCTTTTTTCCTCAATGTGGTTTATTGTATATACATCTATAAAGTTTAAACTGTATTAAATAAAACTTGCAACTTCCTTCCGTTGAGTCAAATTAAGTTTTTTGTCATTGCAACAAAGTACTTTTAAGTTAAAAACAATACACACATTTTTCTGAAGTATTTAAACTGTACAACGGTGTCTTTCATTAGACAACTCAGAGAACTAGTCAATAAAAGAATAATATAATATAAATGTAGGGTTGTGCAATGCACCAGGGCTCTAAAGCCATATAAGCGCAGTGAAGTCGTACCTGAGGAGGTTCCTCTGCAGACCAGAACCGTGAGCAGACAGAAGACCACGGAGCGGAACATCTTCAGGAGGAAAGCATCCACACTGCTGCTGATCAGTGTGGAGCTTCAGTGTGAGAGACGCTCTTCCTCTCGTTCCTCCTCTTCCTCCTCTTCCTCTCGTTCCTCCTCTTCCTCTTGGTCCTCCTCTTCCTCTCATTCCTCCTCTTCCTCTTCCCTGCTACAGCGACAGGTCTGCACGGCATCGTTCAGGAAAACGGAGGTTTGTATTCACAGCGTGTCGCTCCAATAAACGTGTCACCTGAGACTAAAGTCTGGGAAAATGTGTCTCTTTGTCGTCATTTAGTGTCTCTTTGTAGTTGTTTTGTGTCTCTTTGTCGTCATTTAGTGTCTCTTTGTAGTCGTTTTGTGTCTCTTTGTAGTTGTTTTGTGTCTCTTTGTAGTTGTTTTGTGTCTCTTTGTCGTCATTTAGTGTCTCTTTGTAGTCGTTTTGTGTCTCTTTGTAGTTGTTTTGTGTCTCTTTGTAGTTGTTTTGTGTCTTTTTGTAATAGTTCTGTGTCTCTTTGTCGTCATTTTGTGTCTCTTTGTAGTTGTTTTGTGTCTCTTTGTCGTCATTTTGTGTCTCTTTGTAGTTGTTTTGTGTCTTTTTGTAATAGTTCTGTGTCTCTTTGTCGTCATTTTGTGTCTCTTTGTAGTTGTTTTGTGTCTCTTTGTAGTTGTTTTGTGTCTCTTTGTCGTCATTTAGTGTCTCTTTGTAGTTGTTTTGTGTCTCTTTGTAGTTGTTTTGTGTCTCTTTGCAAAAGTTTTGTGTCTCTTTGTCGTCATTTAGTGTCTCTTTGTAGTTGTTTTGTGTCTCTTTGTCGTCATTTTGTGTCTCTTTGTAGTTGTTTTGTGTCTTTTTGTAATAGTTTTGTGTCTCTTTGTCGTCATTTAGTGTCTCTTTGTAGTTGTTTTGTGTCTCTTTGTCGTCATTTTGTGTCTCTTTGTAGTTGTTTTGTGTCTTTTTGTAATAGTTCTGTGTCTCTTTGTCGTCATTTTGTGTCTCTTTGTAGTTGTTTTGTGTCTCTTTGTCGTCATTTTGTGTCTCTTTGTAGTTGTTTTGTGTCTCTTTGTCGTCATTTTGTGTCTCTTTGTAGTTGTTTTGTGTCTTTTTGTAATAGTTCTGTGTCTCTTTGTCGTCATTTAGTGTCTCTTTGTAGTTGTTTTGTGTCTCTTTGTAGTTGTTTTGTGTCTCTTTGTTATAGTTGTGTGTCTCTTTGTAATAGGTGTGTCTCTGTTTGTCGTCATTTAGTTTCTCTTTGTAGTCATTTTGTGTCTCTCTGTAGTTGTTTGTGTCTCTTTTTAGTTATTGTGTGTCTCTTTTTAGTTGTTTTGTGTCTCTTTGTAATAGTTTTGTGTCTCTTTGTTCATTTTGTTCAAATATTTAGTCTTTTTGTAGTTTTTGTCCGGGGTTGTTTTTAATGTCTTTGTATTTGTTTTTTTGTCTCTATGTTGACATTTGGTGTCTCTGTAGTCATGTTTAGTCTCTTTGCAGCTATGTGTCTCTTTATAGTTGTGTTGTGTCTTTGGTAGTCTGTGGTGTCTCTCTGTAGTTGTTTTACCCCGTTTCATAGTTATTGTGAGTCTCTTTGCAGTTGTTTTGATCTCTTTGTAGTTGCTTTATGTTTATTTGTGGTCATTTTGATCTTGTTGTAATTGTTTTATGTTTGTTTGTGGTCATTTTGAGTCTCTATGTCGTCACTTTGTGTCTCTTTGTGTCTCTTTGTGTCTCTCTGTAGGCCCGTTCAGGAATCCTTCTATTATACACAGTGACTTCATGCAAAAGGTGAAGACAGGCCTCTCAACCACAGGCTAAAATTATACAAAGCAATACACAAAGGAAGTAAATGAGCGCGGGTGTGAGAAAGTGTGCAGTCATGTGTGCACATAACAAAGTTATTTTATGTCTTTAAAGTATAACAATGTAAAGGTCATAAAGTTGACTATTAAAGCGTACATTCACACTGAAGACCTTGCATCCTGACCTCTCTGCCAGCAGAACGAGTGACACAAACACAGCAGAGACTAACTGCATTTACCTCAAATAGAAAAAGGGAAGGATGTAGCGATCACTTCAGTCTGTGGTCAGTGTGAAGTCATGAAAAGTTATATATATCAATGAGTGACACGTTATAAGAGCTGTGGTTTGTTATTTAATGCAAAGAAATTACTTGTTTTCTTCGTAAAAACATATTTATTGCCATGTCTTTTAGGATAGGTTTTATTTATTTGATCTACATATACATACAGCGCCATGCAAAGTCACTGCAGGAGCCAAGAGGAGCCCAGTCCTGCTCTTGGCTCCTGCAGTGACCCACACGGCTCATGCATCAACCACAAGGTGCTAGCAACCTTATGCATGAGTGCTTCTCCAGTACATGGACCAGAACATCAGAGGGAGCGCCAACACCTTCAAATTGGAGATCTAGTTCTGCTCAGGGACAAGCGTTCTGCTATAGCAAGGATTATCGCCAAGGATGGACATGTAAGAAAGGTAGAGGTGAAGACAACTGACCGAGGCGTGTAAAGACCTTTCTTAGACCAATTACAAAGATTGTTCTACTTCTACCCAAGGACTGATCAAGAGTGGAACGTTTCTCTATGCTGCAAGTTTGTAGTGACCTCACATAGGTCAGGTGTGTTGCCTTTAAGGCATTTTCAATTTCTTTTTTTTGTTTAATTAATGGTTGTTTTATTTCAAGACATAATTCAAGATTTTCCGGTTGATTCACTTCCGCTGTAATAATGTCCGGTTCTTCTGGTTCAGTAACATTTGTCAGTGGTAGGAAAGCAACTGAGGACTGCATGCTCCAGAACTCAACCCAAATATAAAACGTGTATTTTTCTCCTCCGTGAACCGCCACCTTAACGTGGCGGAGGAGTTTGAGTGGCTCAGTGATCCTGGGAGCTAAGAGCGGTTCAGTTTAGGGTCAGTGTTTAGTTTAGGACATTGGGTCAAACTCAAAGAACACTTCAAGGGAACGCAAGTTTTATATTTATTTATTAAAACAGAAAAAAACATGATTGACATCGACAGCTCAGAATCTACAAACTACAGATTATGACTGATAAAGTCCTAAAATAAAAGCCCTAAACATATAATATTCACAGGAGAGCATTTTTCATTTCCGTACTATGTATCTGACAAGGCCTCTGAGCTCGACGGCCAAAACCGAGACTTTTTTAGGTCAAATTAAAGATGTTAGTCCGTGTTGTTTCCAGGTGCTTTGGACTTCTCCAGTAAAAAATAGGTGTCAGGGAGCGGCGACAGACCTGTAGATTGAGAAAAAAAAAAAAAAACTTAAGTCGGTTAAATCTGAAAATGAAAATCCTCATCTTCACACAGACTGACATGACTGAACGGTGACCTCAGTTTCCTGAAGTGAGAACAGGAACTCGGCTGTCTGGGTGTCAATGTTTTGTGCCGCTTACATAAAAAACCACAGAGTGTCACATCATATTAATGTTTTTGTAATGAATACTTGTGTTTCCTCTTATTTTTATACAATATAAAAATATAAGCGCCAGTCTGAGACCGTTCAAATGATGCACTTGATGTGCAGAAAAGGCATATTTTAACCCTACAAACACATGTGTGACCAAATGGAGAGCAGACACACACAAACATATTCATAGCATTGCAGTTCTGTTTGGAAGCCTGTGCACCCACCCGCTGTCTTAGAGGCTGGCCCGGAGAGCAGCTTTCATAGAGCGATGGAACCGCTCACATAAACCATTAGCCTGCGGGTGGTAGGCCGTTGTGCAAGATCTCATTCGATGATGCTTCCATTAGGTCTACTGCCAGCAGGCACATTTAAAGAAATATAACCTGATTGATTGGGGTGATGAGGCACTTAAAATACATTTCCCCAACACTTACGCATTTAAATTCCTCATATGCGTTCATGATCATCTCCTGCTCGTCAGCGGAGAAAAAAGAGGCTCTTCCTTTGAGTTAATTTGCCATTGTATTGTTAGAACGTCATGGATTCAGTGATCGACTCTTCTTCCTTTTGAAGTAGGACCGGCACGCGCAATCATCCTGATGACTGATGTCTGGTTCGATTTAACGAGACTGTTTGAGCGCGGATCAGCCTTTGAGAAACCGAGATAGCCTGACTCCAATCATCGGGGCATTTTTAAGATGGATAATAGGACATTTGATCGACTTAGTTGAACCACGTACGAGGAACGGGGCCCAGGTGTGTTGCCTTTCATTTTCAATTTTGTTGTTTGTTCAATTAATGGTTGTTTATTTCAAGACATAATTGATAGCAATATGATTTTCCTGTTCGTGCCATTACTTCCGGTTGAATCACTTCTGGTCCGGGTTCTTCCGGTGTAATAATGTCCGGTTCCAGTACTTCCGGTTCAGTAACATTTGTCAGTGGTAGGAAAGCAACTGAGGACTGCATGCTCCAGAACTCAACCCAAATATAAAACGTGTATTTTTCTCCTCCGTGAACCTTAACCTTAACGTGGCGGAGGAGTTTGAGTGGCTCAGTGATCCTGGGAGCTAAGAGCGGTTCAGTTTAGGGTCAGTGTTTAGTTTAGGACATTTGGTCAAACTCAAAAAACACTTCAAGGGAACGAAGTTTTCTATTTATTTATTACAAAAGAAAAAAAACATGATTTTCATCGACAGCTCAGAATCTACAAACTACAGATTATGACACTGATGTGTCGTAATAACAACACAATAAAAGCCCTAAACGTATAATATTCACAGGAGAGCGTTTTTCATTTTCGTGCTTCTGATCTCGACGGCCAAAACGGAGAACTTTTGAGGTAAAATTAAAGATGTTAGTCCGCATTGTTTCCAGGTGCTTTGGGCTTCTCCAGTAAACAATAGGTGTCAGGGAGCTGCGACGGACCTGTAGATTGAGAAAAGAATTCAGAACTTAAATCGGTTAAATCTGAAAATGAAAATCTGCAACTCATTCAGTATTTTCATAATATATCATTTTATTTCTCTTATCTCCAATTTAAAATAGAACCCATCATTTGAAATGTATCCTGCTCTAATGACTCTAGGACACACTAAACCTTACCGTAAGGTTTAGTGTGTCCTAGAGCCATTAGAGCAGGATAAAGTTACCTTTATTAATTTCACCAATTAATGGGTTGGTGATAAAGGAATAAGTGGAGTCATTCAGCATTGATTAAAATTAAATATATTGAATATATACTGTAAGTAACCAGAAGATTTGGTCCAGTGTTGATGGGCGCTCATTCTTTACCGCTCTTCTTCTCCACCCGTGGAAGATCAGGGATGGTGGAGTACGTGTGATCGTTGTGCTCCAATCCATCTATTAAAACAATTTACCATCAAGCATTATTTACCAAATCACAACACCTGAAGACATGAAGAAGACATTTATCGGTAGTCTGTTAAATATTTGGAGTTATTTACCTGGAAACTCTGTCATGCCGTAGCTAGCAGTTGGTCCAGCCAAGCTTCCTCCACCTGCCAGAGATGAACATATAAATGCAGTTTTAAGTATGAAGATATAAAACAGTGAAAAATATAATATTTTTTTTTTCATCTTCGGTGACTGCCTTTTGCACTTAAAAGGTAAACGTTTTTCATGAAGCAGATGGAATATTTATTATTTTGGTGGTGGAGTTCAGTACATATATAATTACCGTGTATAATATACTAGTGATTATCTGCTTTAAAGCCGACAAACACACAAAGCTGACACCAAAGAAGTGTTTACCTTTACTTTCTATGTAATGTGAATTTTAACAAACATTTCTCTGAGTTTGGGAATAACCTGAGCAGCAGTGTCAAACTTCAACTTAAGCTAAGCTAACGTTACGTTAGCTAACGTTTACCTTACGTTAGCTAACGATAGTGGGCTAAAACATGATGGTCCACAGGATAAATTAACTTTAGTTACAGTTAATCTATTTTGTGAAATATAACATTAGTTACATACTATATAAATATATAACATTAGTTATATTTATACCCAAGTAGCATCATAAACAGAATACGTACAAGTTTGTTTGCTAACTGCGTTAGCCGGTGACTCTCAGACGAGTGCGTCATTACGGAAGCTGTCCCCATGAAAGCCTTCAATTTTACTTTAATCTTTTATAAATATGAACCCATAATGTTTATTATCTACGGCGACCATTCACGTGACACTGGAGGCGTTCGGCGGTGACAAGATGGCTGAACTCACGGAGTGTTCACAGGATTCACGTGTACGAAGCGCAACGATACCGATCTGTTACAAAGAGGCCAGCGTTTCATCTTTGAAGTGTAATCAGTAAATCTAAAAGAAGAGAAATGGGGAGATCTAAGACCACATTTTGGGGATGAAAACAAATGATTTACCCTAATCTTGTCTAAAAAGACAATATTTTGACAAATAAAAGATGTTAACCGCGTTACAGTGTTAACAGCGACTGTTTCACAACGTTAACCTTGTGTTACAACTTTAATCGCGGCCGTTTTACTACGTTTCCCGTCAGTTTCACAACGTTGTTAATGTTAATGGCGACCACAACCTTAACCACTACGTCACACAATGTTAAACACGACCATTTCACAACATCACGTGCGCACAAACCTTGGACTTGATTATCGGGGAACGAGTAAATGTTTATAAGGCAGTAAAGAGCACGAGAATCCAAAATGGAAGAATCAGATCCATTATTTATCTTTAATCCTTCAAAAACTACCAAACTATCTCTGCTCTGTCTCAGCTATTAGAGCATATTAATATTTTATATAATGTATAGACTTATTATCAATTCATTAGCTAAAGTTATTAAATCTGAAATAAGGTATTATTATTGATATTGATGTTTATACAGGTGAGGTTTCACCTCGTCTTTTAATCTTGCGTCGCCGAGCAAAGTAGACGACAATGATGATGATGATGAGGAGGAGGAGGAGGAAGGCGGCGACTATTCCAAACACCAAAACATGAGCTGGAAGACAAAGAAATAATTTATAACTTACAACACGTTGTTAACGAGTGTTTTCATATTATTCATATATTTATTAATTATTCATATTATTATTATGAAGTCCTACTTGTGTTTGCCGCCGTTGTTGTTGTTGTTGTTGCTGAAGTTGCAATAGTTGTTCCTGTTGTTGTTGTTGTGTTGGGGCAGAAGAATACAAACATCATATATTCTACCAGGGGCCCTATTCTTCGTACCTGGGTTACTGAGTTAGCCGGATAATATTCAGGATATGATGACGCATGTCAGGCTTTTCGGTTCCATGAAGCAAGTTTGGAAAAATCACCGTACATTGAACACTACACGGCCAACTGAGCATCATTAGCCGTCTCACAGACTGTATGCATAGACTATCAGCCGCTGCATGCCGTGCTGTTCGTAACGTTTATTTAGCGCTGAAGAAACTTATGGATGTGTTGAAAGTGTTCATAATTATATGACAGTGTTATTAGTACACCATACATTGCATTACTGTAGACCATGATTAAGGTGACCGTGATAAGAATACAGAGAATCACACACAATTTATTTTCACTAATTCAATTGATTGAATTTCTGATTATGAATAATACATATATACTGATCCGCCCATACACATATACAGACTCCTAGTTATATGGTAATCTACACATACATGTATATACACATATATAGTACATGATACATACGCGCATATAGTACATATATCCTCGTAAGTATATATTAATTTGTATACTACTGCCAGCAGGCACATTTAAATAAATATAATCTGATTGATTTGGGTGATGAAGCACTTAAAATTAGCCGATACATTTTCCCAACACATTGAACTGGTCTGATATTTTGCGATGCTTATGTCTAGCGGTGACGGTGTTAAGGTGCGTTCACACCCAAAGCGTTGCAAAAACGTTGTGTGAATGCAGCATTAGACTTTGCCATGACTTCCTCATATGCGTTCATGATCATCTCCTGCTCGTCAGCGGAGAAAAAAGTGGATTGTCCTTTATTTGCCATTGTATTGTTAGAAGATCAATGATTCTGTGTTCGACTTTTTTGCCTCTTTTGAAGCAGACGGGCACGCGCAATTATCCAGATGACTGAATTAACGAAACCGTTTGAGCACGGATCAGCTTTTGAGAAACCGAGATAGCCTGATGTCAATCATCGGGGTAATTTAAGATGGATAATAGGACATCACGTACGAGAAATGGGGCCCAGCTCTCAGATTAATATTTTTTTCATTCATTTAATGCCATGTTCACATCTGTTTCTTCTTACTGTGTCGGCTCGTCGTACCTTCATTAGTCAGACGTGTAGTTGATGGTACAGTTGTTGTTGCCGTTTGCCTTGTAGGTGTGGTGGTTAAGGTTGTTGTTGTTGTTGTTGTTGTCGTGTTACCTTTTGGGGCAGATGAATACAAACAGCATTTATTCTACCAGCTCTCAGATTAATCGCCTTTTCATTCATTTAATTTCATGTTAATATCTGTTTTTTCTTACTGTGTCGGGTCGTCGTATCTTCATTACTCAGACGTGTAGTTGGTGGTTCAGTTGTTTGTCTTCTTGTAGGTGTTGTGGTTGAGGCTTTGCCTTCAGACAGAGAGAGAGAGAGAGGACATGAATACACGGCACGAAAAAGCAGAAAGTCATGAGACCGTGACACTCATTTGGAGCTCGGTTAAAGGCTGTGGTTTCTAACTCTGTTGGGTTTCATTTAGCGACACAACTTTCTCACAACTTAAACCGGTTGAATGCAGATGATGTTTGCTCGACTATAATACTTTCTTTCTTTGCATTGTCTGTTTAAAGAAAATGTCACAGTGAATATTAAGCTAAAGCCTGCAGCTGGTTAGCTTAGCATCCTGACTGAAAACACATTCTGCAAAGACCTGCCTCCTGCTCTGCCTCTGATTGGCTCAGACCTTGATATGCTATAGATATAGAAACATAGATAAAGTGTTTGCGATTTAACACTTATGTTTCATAATGCACCATCATTTTTCAACAGTATCTATATCATTTATTAAAAAAATATTATGGACATGAGAACTCGTAATATTTGTATGTTTTAAAAACACACACACATTAGAAGTGTACGATTTCATGGATGTGACATTATTTAACAAACTTTTAGCTCAGGGACGTGAAGCTGAAACAGGAAGAGGAACAACCTTATTAGTTAGATGTTACCTGTTGGGATCACGGTCAGCTCCACTGCTTCACTGTTACAGAAGTATCTTCCAGAGTCGGAGACGGTAACTCTGCGGATGAACAGTGTTTTATCTGCCAGGGAACCGTATCGTCTCTGCGGGTCATCAATGTGTTTTATGTCCTGGTCACCAGCAGCTGTCAGTATGTTAACGTTACGTCCATTAATCTCTCTGCTCCACATCACATTGCCCTCCACAGAGTGAGGACAACGGAGAGAGACTGAGGTCTTTTCCTCGACTATTTCATGAATTATTTCTGCAACAGAAACAAAATGTACAATAAACTAGCATCTGGTCTCAGAATTTCAATATTATTCATTTAATATTGCAAAGAACATCAGGAGACTTTGTTTTGTGTCGGCAGGAAACCAAGTCAACATTCACAGTAATCCATCCATTATCCGCCCCTTATCCGGGTCGGGTCTCGGTGGCAGCAGGCTCAGCAGGCCGACCCAGGCTTCCCTCTCACCCGCAACACTTTCCAGCTCATTCTGGGGGATCCCGAGGCGTTCCCAGTCCAGCTGGGAGATATAATCCCTCCAGCGTGTCCTGGGTCTTCCCCGGTGTCTCCTACCAGTTGGACGTGTCCGGAAAACCTCTAATGGGAGGTGTCCAGGAGGCATCCTGACTAGATGCTGAACCACCTCAGCTGACTGCTTTCGACACGAAGGAGCAGCGACTCGACTCCAAGCTCCCTCCTGATGTCCGAGCTCCTTACCCTATCTCTAAGGCTGAGCCCTACAGAGGAAACTCATCTCCTTACCCTATCTCTAAGGCTGAGCCCTACAGAGGAAACTCATCTCCTTACCCTATCTCTAAGGCTGAGCCCTACAGAGGAAACTCATCTCCTTACTCTATCTCTAAGGCTGAGCCCTACAGAGGAAACTCATCTCCTTACCCGATCTCTAAGGCTGAGCCCTACAGAGGAAACTCATCTCCTTACTCTATCTCTAAGGCTGAGCCCTACAGAGGAAACTCATCTCCTTACCCTATCTCTAAGGCTGAGCCCTACAGAGGAAACTCATCTCCTTACCCTATCTCTAAGGCTGAGTCCTACAGAGGAAACTCATCTCCTTACTCTATCTCTAAGGCTGAGCCCTACAGAGGAAACTCATCTCCTTACCCTATCTCTAAGGATGAGCCCTACAGAGGAAACTCATCTCCTTACTCTATCTCTAAGGCTGAGCCCTACAGAGGAAACTCATCTCCTTACCCGATCTCTAAGGCTGAGCCCTACAGAGGAAACTCATCTCCTTACTCTATCTCTAAGGCTGAGCCCTACAGAGGAAACTCATCTCCTTACCCTATCTCTAAGGCTGAGCCCTACAGAGGAAACTCATCTCCTTACCCTATCTCTAAGGCTGAGCCCTACAGAGGAAACTCATCTCCTTACCCTATCTCTAAGGCTGAGTCCTACAGAGGAAACTCATCTCCTTACTCTATCTCTAAGGCTGAGCCCTACAGAGGAAACTCATCTCCTTACCCTATCTCTAAGGATGAGCCTTGCCACCCTACGGAGGAAACTCATGTTGGCCGCTTGTATCCGGGACCTCGTTCTTTCACGGTCTGAGGAGGCCAGCAGGACTACATCATCTGCGAACAGCAGAGAGGCGATCCCGAGACCCCCGAACCTGACATTAAATGGTTAAAGTGAGGATGGGTCTTCGGATGGTGATTATAAACTAGGTTTTGTAAATTTAGGGTCACCATCTAGATACAATCCAGAGGAATTTAGACAAGGCAGGAAAGTAAAATTCAACTGCAAGGAACAATTGATAATTAAATTTTATGTCAACCCGTTTTATCTTCACACCACGATAATCGCAAAACATCTCACACATCACAACTTCTGAGCGGACGAGGATCTGCGTTTAGAAAAATATTTATTTTAATATGCCGTCACCTGAAATAAAACTTGAACGCACTTCCTGAAAGCGCTTTCATTGAACCTCTAACTCACACGGACGATGATGAGCTGTTGAATCTCTCGCTCACACTGTGTTGGAGTTGAACTAAAAAACGTTGCACACTCTTATGAAGTAAAAAAAAGGTCAACACAATTAAAATTGATGAACTGATGAGTGTGAAAAGCCCTTACCTGCAGTGGCGTTGCAGACCAGCACTAAGACTAGCATGCAGCTAACGCTCTTCATCCTCATCTTCACACAGACTGACATGACTGAACAGTGACCTCAGTTTCCATCTGAAGTGAGAACAGGAACTCGGCTGTCTCAAAAACCACACAGTGTCACGTCATATTAATATCTTTGTAATGAATACTTGTGTCTCCTCTTATTTTTATACAATATAAAAATATAAGTGCCAGTCTGAGACCGTTCAAATGATGCACTTGATGTGCAGAAAAGGCATATTTTAACCCTACGAACAAATGTGTGACCAAATGGAGAGCAGACACACACAAACATGTTCATAGCATTGCAGTTCTGTTTGGAAGCCTGTGCACCCACCCGCTGTCTTTGAGGCTGGCCCGGAGAGCAGCTTTCATAGAGCGATGGAACCGCTCACATAAACCATTAGCCTGCGGGTGGTAGGCCGTTGTGCAAGATCTCATTCGATGATGCTTCCATTAGGTCTACTGCCAGCAGGCACATTTAAAGAAATATAACCTGATTGATTGGGGTGATGAGGCACTTCAAATTAGCGGATACATTTTCCCAACACTTACGCATTTAAATTCCTCATATGCGTTCATGATCATCTCCTGCTCGTCAGCGGAGAAAAAAGAGGCTCTTCCTTTGAGTTAATTTGCCATTGCATCGTTAGAACATCATGGATTCAGTGATCGACTCTTCTTCCTTTTGAAGTAGGACCGGCACGCGCAATCATCCTGATGACTGATGTCTGGTTCGATTTAACGAGACTGTTTGAGCGCGGATCAGCCTTTGAGAAACCGAGATAGCCTGACTCCAATCATCGGGGCATTTTTAAGATGGATAATAGGACATTTGATCGACTTAGTTGAACCACGTACGAGGAATGGGGCCCAGGTGTGTTGCCTTTCATTTTCAATTTCGTTGTTTGTTCAATTAATGGTTGTTTAATTCAAGACATAATTGATAGCAATATGATTTTCCTGTTCGTGCCATTACTTCCGGTTGAATCACTTCTGGTCCGGTTACTTCCGGTGTAATAATGTCCGGTTCCAGTACTTCCGGTTCAGTAACATTTGTCAGTGGTAGGAAAGCAACTGAGGACTGCATGCTCCAGAATTCAACCCAAATATAAAACGTGTAGTTTTCTCCTCCGTGAACCGCCACCTTAACGTGGCGCAGGAGTTTGAGTGGCTCAGTGATCCTGGGAGCTAAGAGCGGTTCAGTTTAGGGTCAGTGTTTAGTTTAGGACATTTGGTCAAACTCAAAAAACACTTCAAGGGAACGAAGTTTTCTATTTATTTATTACAAAAGAAAAAAAACATGATTTTCATCGACAGCTCAGAATCTACAAACTACAGATTATGACACTGATGTGTCGTAATAACAACACAATAAAAGCCCTAAACATATTATATTCACAGGAGAGCATTTTTCATTTTCGTGCTTCTGATCTCGACGGCCAAAACCAAGAACTTTGAGGTAAAATGAAAGATGTTAGTCCGCATTGTTTCCAGGTGCTTTGGGCTTCTCCAGAAAACAGTAGGTGTCAGGGAGCTGCGACGGACCTGTAGATTGAGAAAAGAATTCAGAACTTAAGTCGGTTAAATCTGAAAATGAAAATCTGCAACTCATTCAGTATTTTCATAATATATCATTTTATTTCTCTTATCTCCAATTTAAAATAGAATCCATCATTTGAAATATATCCTGCTCTAATGGCTCTAGGACACACTAAACCTTACCGTAAGGTTTAGTGTGTCCTAGAGTCATTCAGCATCGACGTCTCTGTGAGAGAAAAATTTAATATATTGAATATATACTGTAAGTAACCAGAAGATTTGGTCCAGTGTTGATGGGCGCTCATTCTTTAATAATAATAATAATAATACATTTAATTTATATAGCGTTTTTCCAGATGCTCAAAGACGCTTGACAGAGACAAAACAGTACAAAACAAAACAAAAATATAGAAAGACAATGGAGCAAACAAAACAAACAATCCCAAAAAAAAACAAAAAAAACTGGAGAAGCTGCAACGGAATTAGTCCTGCAGTGGAGGGGTAGTGAGCAGGGGTTAGCAGGTGAGGGATAGTGAGCAGGGGTTAGCAGGTGAGGGGTAGTGAGCAGGGGTTAGCAGGTGAGGGGTAGTGAGCAGGGGTTAGCAGGTGAGGGGTAGTGAGCAGGGGTTAGCAGGTGGAGGGTAGGGAGCAGGGGTTAGCAGGTGAGGGGTAGTGAGCAGGGGTTAGCAGGTGAGGGGTAGGGAGCAGGGGTTAGCAGGTGGAGGGTAGGGAGCAGGGGTTAGCAGGTGAGGGGTAGTGAGCAGGGGTTAGCAGGTGAAGGGTAGTGAGCAGGGGTTAGCAGGTGGAGGGTAGGGAGCAGGGGTTAGCAGGTGAGGGGTAGTGAGCAGGGGTTAGCAGGTGAGGGGTAGTGAGCAGGGGTTAGCAGGTGAGGGGTAGTGAGCAGGGGTTAGCAGGTGAGGGGTAGTGAGCAGGGGTTAGCAGGTGAGGGGTAGTGAGCAGGGGTTAGCAGGTGAGGGGTAGTGAGCAGGGGTTAGCAGGTGAGGGGTAGTGAGCAGGGGTTAGCAGGTGAGGGGTAGGGAGCAGGGGTTAGCAGGTGGAGGGTAGGGAGCAGGGGTTAGCAGGTGAGGGGTAGTGAGCAGGGGTTAGCAGGTGAGGGGTAGTGAGCAGGGGTTAGCAGGTGAAGGGTAGGGAGCAGGGGTTAGCAGGTGGAGGGTAGGGAGCAGGGGTTAGCAGGTGGAGGGTAGGGAGCAGGGGTTAGCAGGTGAGGGGTAGTGAGCAGGGGTTAGCAGGTGAGGGGTAGTGAGCAGGGGTTAGCAGGTGAGGGGTAGTGAGCAGGGGTTAGCAGGTGAAGGGTAGGGAGCAGGGGTTAGCAGGTGGAGGGTAGGGAGCAGGGGTTAGCAGGTGGAGGGTAGGGAGCAGGGGTTAGCAGGTGAGGGGTAGTGAGCAGGGGTTAGCAGGTGAGGGGTAGGGAGCAGGGGTTAGCAGGTGGAGGGTAGGGAGCAGGGGTTAGCAGGTGAGGGGTAGTGAGCAGGGGTTAGCAGGTGAGGGGTAGTGAGCAGGGGTTAGCAGGTGAGGGGTAGGGAGCAGGGGTTAGCAGGTGAAGGCGAGTTTGAAGAGGTGTGTTTTGAGGGCTTGCTTAAATGACGATAGGGTGGGAGCCTGACGAATGTGGATGGGGAGGGCGTTCCAGAGGGGAGGTGCAGCAGCTGAAAAGGCCCTGTCACCCCAGGTCCGACGCTTGGTCTTGATGGTCTTCAGAGTGTTCAAATTGGCGGACCTGAGGCAACGGGTAGGGGCGTGAAGGGGGAGGAGGTCTGAAAGGTAGGGAGGGGCCAGATTGTTTAGGGCTTTGTAAGTGGTGAGTAAGATTTTAAAGTCAATCCCGTATTTGACCGGGAGCCAGTGGAGGTTGCGTAGGACCGGGGTGATGTGGTCATAGCGACGGGTGGAGGTGAGCAGTCGAGCGGCAGAGTTCTGAACATATTGAAGTTTGTTGATGATTTTGTTCTCAAGGACTTTGGACAGGTAGGGGAGGTTAGAGATGGGCCGGTAGTTGTTGGGGATGTCGGGGTCAAGACCAGGTTTTTTCAGCACAGGGGTGACGGCAGCAAGCTTTAGTGGGGAGGGTATGAGACCAGAGGACATTGAGGAGTTGATGATGTTTATGATGAGAGGGGAGAGTGAGGGGAGGCAGGCCTTGACTAAGGAAGAGGGAAGAGGGGAGGGGGTCGAGGGTACAGGTGGAGGTCTTCATGCTGGAGACTATGGAGGAGAGATCCATTTCAGTGATTGAACTGAAGGATGAGAATGAGTGGCTTGGAACTAGGGGAGGGTCATGTTGAGGACTGGGGGTGAGGTAGTGCAGGGGGAGGAGGCAGCCAGTTGGTTGTGAATTGTAATGATTTTGTCATTAAAGAAGGATAGAAATGAGTTGCATTTGCTGGTGGTGAAGGAGGAGGAGATGGTGTCCATGGGCTTGAGGAGTTTGTTGATGGTGGAGAAAAGCATTTTGGGGTTGTTGGAGCCAGATTGGATGATGGAAGAGTAGTGAGAGGAGCGAGCGGCGTTGAGGGCACCTTTATATTGTTGTTGGTGGAGTTTGAAGGCATCAAGGTGAACCGTGAGTCCAGTTTTCTTTGCAAGGCGTTCCAGTTGACGGCCCTGCACTTTGAGGTGGCGAAGTTGGTCTGTATACCAGGGGGCGGAGTGAGTGAAGGAGACGAGTTTGGATATTTTGGGGGCGATGAGGTCAAGACAGGAGGAGAGTGCATCATTATAGTGATTGACCAGGGCAGAGGGGGAGGCAGTCGAAATAGGAGCAGAGGCAGAGACGATGGCAGCCAAGGAGGAGGAGAGCGAGGGGAGGTTGATGGACTTGATGTTCCGGAATGTTATGGTGCGGCTCTGCTTAACATGAGTGATGGGGATGTCTATGTCCAGGGTGATAGCCAGGTGGTCAGAGATGGTGAGGTCGATGCTGGTCAGATTACTGGTGGCAATGCCGGAGGTGCAGACCAGGGCCCTATTTCTCGTACCTGGCTTACTGAGTTAGCGGGCTAATTGTCAGGATAAGATGACGTAGGTCAGGCTTATTCAGTTTCTCGAAGCAAGCTTAGATAAATCACCATAGCAACACAGCCAAAAATGTAAACCTGCTCCCGGGCAGGCTTACTGAAATTCACTGGATAAGCTGGCCACTCCCACCGGACAAAAAAGGCAGCTCACTTCCTCATTGATGAAGGAGCGATATTAGTTATATTAGTTTTATTGGGAGAGAGTTCTTTGAGATCGCCAAGATCCGTCCTCACGTCATCATGACTTCCTGTACGCGGCGCTATAGATTCTGCCGACAAGGAATCATTTATTTACGAGAGCTTCTGGAGCCGCGGACACTGATCACCACACGGCGCAGCCGATCACCGTCTCACAGACAGAGACTATCACCCGCTGCATGCCGCGCTGTTCTTAAGTTTATTTAGCGCTTAAGAAACTTATGGATGTGTTGAAAGCTCTCATAATTATATGACAGTGTTATTAGTACACCATATATATCATTATTGTAGAACAGCGGTCGGGAACCTATGGCTCGCGAGCCATATATGGCTCTTCCGGTGACAGCATATGGCTCCCAGAAAATTTTTAGTAAAAAAAAAAAAATCAGTTTGGAACTGATTTTAAAATACTTGTGATATTTCTTAATAATACTGTGTCATTTTAAAGTAAACAGAAATTAGTTTTGAAGATACATTTCACGGGTCACGGGTCACCCGTGGGTCAGGTAGGGCAGTGATTGTCAACCACTGTGCCGCTGCGGCACATCAGTGTGCCGTGAGAGATCATCAGGTGTGCCGTGGGAAAATGTCCAATTTCACTTTGCTGCCGCAAATGATTTTCCATTGTTAAGCGTCTGAGCTGCAATATAGTGGCTGGCAGAGTGATATAGAACAGGTCTGCACCTTGTTCTGCTATTAAACAAACTAAACGGCCGTATGTTATTGATCTTATCTACACAGCATGTCATTTCTGGGTCGCGTCTATAAAACTCTGCTCTGCTCTGTGTCGCGCACGGCGGAGTTCCGCCTGATGCGCTGCACAGGTGAGACACAGCGGAGAGAGAGAGGCGAAAAATATGTGGCGTGCTTTTCACAATGGGATTTGCTGCTGAAGCTATCACTATTTTAAGCTATGAGCTCTCACTTTTAAAGCCTAACAGTTCATGTGTTTGCAGGTCAAGACAAACAGCCTGGAGCTCATCAATGACGTTTCTGACTTAGAGAGGCTCTGGAAATATTCTTCCAAAAGCCTGAAAAATACCCTGCAGTGATAAAGCCTGCTCACTTTGTGGTCGTCATTAAAATAAATGAACACCATGTTTCCTTTCAGTCAGTATTTATCAAACTGGGGCAGTATTTATTACAAGTGTGGCGCAAGAGGAAATGCTGATTTTAAATGTTCACAGTCCGCCGTTAACAGGTTAAGCTGTGCATGCGCCGATTCTTGGCATTTCGCCAAAAGCCGATCTTTATGAGATCTCTGTGAGGTCGGCTTTCTGCTGTTGTGTCTCTCATCATTGAACATGAATTGAGAGCCGTATCAAATCTACAACCCCGTTTTAAAAAGAGTTGTAGAGGAAAGCAGCCTCTAATACTGATACAACGCATTAAAAGTAAGACATATTTAATTTATTATACGTTAAAAATACTATATGGCTCTCAATGAAATATATTTAGAAATATGTGGCCTTTATGGCTCTCCCAGTCAAAAAGGTTCCCGACCCCTGTTGTAGAACGTGATTAAGGTGGACTCATGATAAGAATACAGAGAATCACACACAATTTATGTTCACTGCTTCAATTGATTGAATTTCTGATTATGAATAATACATATATACTGATCCGCCCATACACATATTCAAACTCCTAGTTATATAGAAATATACACATACATGTATATACATATAGTACATGATTCATACGCGCATACAGTACATATATCCTCATAAGTATATATTTATTCGTAAATATAATCTGATTGATTTGGGTGATGAAGCACTTAAAATTTGCGGATACATTTTCCCAACACTGACACATTTAACTTGTCTGATATATTTGCGGCGCTTATGTCTCGCAGCGGGGGCGGAGTTAAGCTGCGTTCACGGCAACAATGTTACAAAAACGTTGGAATATTCACAACGCGTTTGCTGTGAATGATTAAGGTATTGACTTCCTCATATGTCTTCATGATCATCTCCTGCTTCTCAGCAGACAAATAAAAAGAGGTTCCTCTGAGTTTATTTGCCATTGTACTGTTAGAACATCGTGGTGTCAGTGCTGACTTGTTTAGCCAGGTACGAGAAACAGGGCCCAGTTGTGTTTGTGTTAAGCCACCCGCCCCTCTCACCCTGTGTGACTCCCCCGTCGACGCTGTGGAGTCCTTCCGCTTCCTGGGCTCCATCATTTCCCAGGACCTCAAGTGGGAACTGAACATCTGCTCCATCACCAAGAAGGCCCAGCAGAGGATGTTCTTCCTGAGGCAGCTGAAGAAATTCAACCTGCTAAAGAATATGATGGTGCACTTCTACACTGCCATCGATGAGTCATCCTCTGCTCCTCCATCACCGTCTGGCACACCGCAGCCACTGCCAAGGACAAGGCCAGGCTGCAGCGCATCATCCGCTCTGCTGAGAGGTGATTGGCTGTAATCTGCCATCCCTCCAGGACTCTGAGGCGAGCCAGGAAGATTGCAGCTGACCCCTCTCACCCTGGACATATCCTGTTCGAGTCCCTCCCCTCTGGCAGGAGGCTGAGGTCCATCAGGACCAAGACCTCACGCCACACAAACAGTTTCTTCCCGTCGGCAGTCGGGCTCATCAACAGGGCTCGGGTCCCCTACTGACTGACTCTGTCACCCCCAGTTATTTTTATTTTTATTCTTATTTTCATTTTTATTTTTCTCTTCTTTCTTTCTCCTTACCGTTCACTCCTCTGCACACTTCATATTTAAACACTCGTCACTTTAACATACACTTTAACTTAAACACACATGTCACTTTAACGTACACTCACATTAACGTATCTGTTGTCTGAGCACTTTATCTTATCTTACACTTATTTTAATACCCATTGCACTGTTGTCGTTGATTGTTGTTTGTCTCGTCTAACGTCTCATGTCCAATGTATGCACCTTCCGCCTCGAAAAATTCCTCGCTTGTGAAAACATTCCTGGCAATAAACAGTTTCTGATTCTGATTCTAATGACGTTAAATATTGAGTCTCCTTTACTCTCCTGGTTTGGTCTCCTCCAACTCCTGGTGGATATGTCTGACTCTTTATCTCAACGCTGTTGATTGACTCAACCATATGAAATGAAAGTACAATTAAAATGTGTTGTTTCTTTTGATTTGTTATATTTATTTTATTTCTGAACTTATTTTGACAAAAACATGATGAGATTTTTATTCCACTCCTTTTAAGGTGATTTACTGTGAATACCACGGGCCAAGTCATCGCTCTGCAAGTCACACGTGAATCTCAAGTCTTTGCAGTCAAATCTAGAGTCAAGTCTCAAATTAAGACTGACAAGTCCCAAATCAAGTCTGACATGGCCAGAGTCAAGTCCCAAGTCTAGTCTGATAAGTCCAGCGTGAAGTCCCAAATCAAGATTGACAAATCTCAAGAGTCAACCCAAGTCTGACAAGTCCTCAGTCAAGTCTGTCACATCCAGAGTCAAGACCCAAATCAAGATGTACAAGTTTTCAAGAGTCAACCCAAGTCTGACAAGTACTTTGTTGCCTAAACACAACCAAGAAACACGAGACAAGATGAGGAGACTGAGAGAAAAAGAAAGAGAGACGGTGAAGAAGATGAGAGATGAGAGAGGAGAGAGGAAGATCAATCAACTGATCCCAGGACAGGATTAACGTCATGCTGATCAACACAAATAAATGAGAGAGATGAGAGCGGCATGTCCCGTACCTCCTATGAGCTCAGTTGTTGGACGTCAGCTCTCAGCTTTTTGCCCACTTTCTGGTATTTTTTAAAACCATGCGGTAAGTTTATTTTGGCTCAGACCTTTGGGTGAAGTTAATATTTAACAAAACATCTCAGAACACATTTGTATCTGGTACAAAGTTAGACCATGTGCCAGAGGATTCAATGCAACTACAGTGCCACCATGTGGCAGTTCAGGGAGCCCTCAATGATTTGTCTCACAGTCCCTTCGTTCTTCTTATTAAAGTGTTTTTGACAACTCAACTTTCGGTTATTTTTCAACAAACTTACATATAATTATTCACGTACAAAGTATTCACATTCTCCATAGATTACTTTATTTAGATAACATTTGTATTCATACAATCCACATAACTAAGTATTGCACCATCTTTAAACTTAACTATTTGGTTTTGTTAACTGAGTTCTTTCCTGTGAAGATGGTGTTTTATTTTGAAAGGACATGTTGAATGGTGACTGTTTCCTGAATGAGTTTTTACCGCTCCTTCTTCTGCATGATGGAGGATCAGAGAACATTTCCTGTTTCTATTTGTCGAGCTGCAAAAGAGAAAAGAGAAACATGGAGATTATGTGTTTAATCACTGTGTCCCAACGTTTCAATGTGAACATTTAACACAACTTGTTTATGGTAAATATTACAAACATATTTATGCTTTCTGAACTCCAACGTTGTCTGTTTATATAGAAAGTTGAGCATAACAACAAGTGATTCGTTTTTGGTTCAGATCTAAAAGCAATAGCGCCCCCATGTGGTGGTTTGCATACTGTCTTACATTGGAGTCATAACTCCTTCACTTTAAATGCTCAGTAGCAAAAAAAAGCTTTTTGAGTTGGTTCCAGACAAATGAACCACAATCTGTTTAAATCACGATCATTTCCCACTTTTACCCCAGATTATAAAATAATCTTTATTCCAGATGAGCCAGAACAAAAGTCTTTCTTGTGACTGTTTTCTATGATTTGTGTAAATGTTGTATGCGACAGAAACTCCCATAATTCTTACAACATTTGGATGACATGTGCACACGTCAATGTTGATCTGTGCCGATCCATTTACTGACATTTCACCTACAGGTGGCGCTTCAGGCACATGATGAATTTAACTTTTCAGAAGCACAAACTCACCGTGTCTCACGGTGGTGACGGTGATGCCGATCATGAGCACCAAATAGAGGAATCCGAACACCGGACGAACACACATTTCCCACAGAGGAGCTGCAAGACAAGAAACCTTCAGAACCCGACTTCATCCATCACCAGTTATTATCAATCAGATCACATGCAGCCATGTATGCATTCAGAATGTCACTGTTACAGACATATTACAATATTGAATTGAGTTAATGAACTGGAATTTAAAATTGAGCAAAGTTCAACATTTAAATCTCATCGTATTCATTGTGACTGTTTCTGTTACCACAAAGAGACACACAACGACCACAAAGAGACACAAAACAACTACAGTTTTGTGTCTATTTGTAGAGGTTTTGTCTCTCTTTGGATTGAATCTTCTTTCTGAAACACAACGCAACAGAAACACAATGTACAATAAACTAGCATCTGGTCTCAGAATTTCAATATTATTCATTTAATATTGCAAAGAACATCAGGAGACTTTGTTTTGTGTCGGCAGGAAACCAAGTCAACATTCACAGTGATCCATCCATTATCCGCCCCTTATCCGGGGTCGGGTCTCGGTGGCAGCAGGCTCAGCAGGCCGACCCAGGCTTCCTATCTCTAAGGCTGAGCCCTACAGAGGAAACTCATCTCCTTACTCTATCTCTAAGGCTGAGCCCTACAGAGGAAACTCATCTCCTTACCCTATCTCTAAGGATGAGCCTTGCCACCCTACGGAGGAAACACATTTTGGCCGCTTGTATCCGGGACCTCGTTCTTTCACGGTCTGAGGAGGCCAGCAGGACTACATCATCTGCGAACAGCAGAGAGGCGATCCCGAGACCCCCGAACCTGACATTAAATGGTTAAAGTGAGGATGGGTCTTCGGATGGTGATTATAAACTAGGTTTTGTAAATTTAGGGTCACCATCTAGATACAATCCAGAGGAATTTAGACAAGGCAGGAAAGTAAAATTCAACTGCAAGGAACAATTGATAATTCAATTCTATGTCAACCACAGTTTTATCTTCACACCACGATAATCGCAAAACATCTCACACATCACAACTTCTGAGCGGACGAGGATCTGTGTTTAGAAAAATATTTATTTTAATATGCCGTCACCTGAAATAAAACTTGAACGCACTTCCTGAAAGCGCTTTCATTGAACCTCTAACTCACACGGACGATGATGAGCTGTTGAATCTCTCGCTCACACTTTGTTGGAGTTGAACTAAAAAACGTTGCACACTCTTATGAAGTAAAAAAAAGGTCAACACAATTAAAATTGATGAATTGATGAGAGTGAAAAGCCCTTACCTGCAGTGGCGTTGCAGACCAGCACTAAGGCTAGCATGCAGCTAACGCTCTTCATCCTCATCTTCACACAGACTGACATGACTGAACGGTGACCTCAGTTTCCATCTGAAGTGAGAACAGGAACTCGGCTGTCTCAAAAACCACACAGTGTCACGTCATATTAATATCTTTGTAATGAATACTTGTGTCTCCTCTTATTTTTATACAATATAAAAATATAAGCGCCAGTCTGAGACCGTTCAAATGATGCACTTGATGTGCAGAAAAGGCATATTTTAACCCTACGAACAAATGTGTGACCAAATGGAGAGCAGACACACACAAACATGTTCATAGCATTGCAGTTCTGTTTGGAAGCCTGTGCACCCACCCGCTGTCTTTGAGGCTGGCCCGGAGAGCAGCTTTCATAGAGCGATGGAACCGCTCACATAAACCATTAGCCTGCGGGTGGTAGGCCGTTGTGCAAGATCTCATTCGATGATGCTTCCATTAGGTCTACTGCCAGCAGGCACATTTAAAGAAATATAACCCGATTGATTGGGGTGATGAGGCACTTAAAACTAGCGGATACATTTCCCCAACACTTACGCATTTAAATTCCTCATATGCGTTCATGATCATCTCCTGCTCGTCAGCGGAGAAAAAAGAGGCTCTTCCTTTGAGTTAATTTGCCATTGCATTGTTAGAACATCATGGATTCAGTGATCGACTCTTCTTCCTTTTGAAGTAGGACCGGCACGCGCAATCATCTTGATGACTGACGTCTGGTTTGATTTAACGAGACTGTTTGAGCGCGGATCAGCCTTTGAGAAACCGAGATAGCCTGACTCCAATCATCGGGGCATTTTTAAGATGGATAATAGGACATTTGATCGACTTAGTTGAACCACGTACGAGGAACGGGGCCCAGGTGTGTTGCCTTTCATTTTCAATTTCGTTGTTTGTTCAATTAATGGTTGTTTATTTCAAGACATAATTGATAGCAATATGATTTTCCTGTTCGTGCCATTACTTCCGGTTGAATCACTTCTGGTCCGGGTTCTTCCGGTGTAATAATGTCCGGTTCCAGTACTTCCGGTTCAGTAACATTTGTCAGTGGTAGGAAAGCAACTGAGGACTGCATGCTCCAGAACTCAACCCAAATATAAAACGTGTATTTTTCTCCTCCGTGAACCGCAACCTTAACGTGGCGGAGGAGTTTGAGTGGCTCAGTGATCCTGGGAGCTAAGAGCGGTTCAGTTTAGGGTCAGTGTTTAGTTTAGGACATTTGGTCAAACTCAAAGAACACTTCAAGGGAACGAAGTTTTCTATTTATTTATTACAAAAGAAAAAAAACATGATTTTCATCGACAGCTCAGAATCTACAAACTACAGATTATGACACTGATGTGTCGTAATAACAACACAATAAAAGCCCTAAACGTATAATATTCACAGGAGAGCATTTTTCATTTTCGTACTTCTGATCTTGACGGCCAAAACCAAGAACTTTGAGGTAAAATTAAAGATGTTAGTCCACATTGTTTCCAGGTGCTTTGGGCTTCTCCAGAAAACAATAGGTGTCAGGGAGCTGCGACGGACCTGTAGATTGAGAAAAGAATTCAGAACTTAAGTCGGTTAAATCTGAAAATGAAAATCTGCAACTCATTCAGTATTTTCATAATATATCATTTTATTTCTCTTATCTCCAATTTAAAATAGAATCCATCATTTGAAATGTATCCTGCTCTAATGACTCTAGGACACACTAAACCTTACCGTAAGGTTTAGTGTGTCCTAGAGCCATTAGAGCAGGATAAAGTTACCTTTATTAATTTCACCAATTAATGGGTTGCCGATAAAGGAATAAGTGGAGTCATTCGGCATCGACGTCTCTGTGAGAGAAAAATTAAATATATTGAATATATACTGTAAGTAACCAGAAGATTTGGTCCAGTGTTGATGGGCGCTCATTCTTTACCGCTCTTCTTCTCCACCCGTGGAAGATCAGGGATGGTGGAGTACGTGTGATCGTTGTGCTCCAATCCATCTATTAAAACAATTTACCATCAAGCATTATTTACCAAATCACAACACCTGAAGACATGAAGAAGACATTTATCGGTAGTCTGTTAAATATTTGTAGTTATTTACCTGGAAACTCTGTCATGCTGTAGCTAGCAGTTGGTCCAGCCAAGCTTCCTCCACCTGCCAGAGATGAACATATAAATAATTACCGTATATAATATAAATAATCAGAAATGTCACTCAAATTCATGCACACATAACAGTAGAATTTCAGACTTGGTTATAATAGAAAAAAGGAAGTTGTCTGTCTTTAAAAAAAGGAACACTTATTATTTCTCACAATGTGCCGGCGGAAACTTGGATGTATCCTGTATCTCATCATAGACGGGGCATCTTTCTGCACTTCCTGTGGAGCAACATGATTAACGTCACAATATTAGTAATCCACTGAGTAACTACTGATTATCTTCTTTAAAGCCTGACAACGAAGAAGTGTTTAGTTTTCTACGTTTACCTTTACTTCCTATATAATGTGAATTTTAACAAACATTTCTCTGAGTTTGGGAATAACCTGAGCAGCAGTGTCAAATTTACACTTAAGATGAGCTAACGTTACGTTAGCTAACGTTTACCTTACGTTAGCTAACGATAGTGGGCTAAAACACGATGGTCCCACAGGATAAATTAACTTTAGTTACAGTTAATCTATTCTGTGAAATATAACATTAGTTACATTTATAATATATAAATATATAACATTAGTTATATTTATACCCAATTAGCATCACAAACAGAATACATACAAGTTTGCTCCACGGTTCCCTTGTTTGTTTGCTAACTGCGTTAGCCGGTGACTCTCAGACGAGTGCGTCTTTACGGAAGCTGTCCCCATGAAAGCCTTCAATTGTACTTTAATCTTTTATAAATATAAACCCATAATGTTTATTATCTACGTTGACCATTCACGTGACACTGGAGGCGTTCGGCGGTGACAAGATGGCTGAACTCACGGAGTGTTCACAGGATTCACGTGTACGAAGCACAACGATACCGATCTGTTACGAAGTGGCCAGCGTTTCATCTTTGAAGTGTAATCAGTAAATCTAAAAGAAGAGAAATGGGGGATTTGGGGATGAAAATAAATGATTTTGACTAATAAAAGACGTTAACCGGGTTACAGTGTTAACAGCGACTGTTTCACAACCTCGTGTTACAACTTTAATCGCAACCGTTTTACTACGTTTTCCCGTCACTGTTAACGTTAAAGTGTTATTGTTAATGGCGACCACAACCTTAACCGCTACGTCACACAATGTTAAACACGACCATTTCACAACATCACGTGCGCACAAACCTTGGACTTGATTATCGGGGAACGAGTAAATGTTTATAAGGCAGTAAAGAGCCCGAGAATCCAAAATGGAAGAATCAGATCCATTATTTATCTTTAATCCTTCAAAAACTACCAAACTATCTCTGCTCTGTCTCAGCTATTAGAGCATATTAATATTTTATATAATGTATAGACTTATTATCAATTCATTAGCTAAACTTATTAAATCTGAAATAAGATATTATTATTGATATTGCTTTGATGTTTATACAGGTGAGGTTTTTACCTCGTCTTTTAATCTTGCGTCTCCGAGCAAAGTAGACGACGATGATGACGATGATGAGGAGGAGGAGGAAGGCGGCGACTATTCCATACTCCAAAACAGGAGCTGGAAGACAAAGACATTTTTTATAACTTACAGCACATTGTTAACAAGTGTTTTCATATTATTCATATATTTATTAATTATTCATATTATTATTATTATTATAAAGTCCTACTTGTGTTTGGCGGCGTTGTTGTTGCTGAAGTTGCATTAGTTCTTTCTGTTGTTGTTGTGTTACCTTCTGTTTGGGGCGGAGGAATACAAACATCATTTATTCTACCAGCTCTCAGATTAATCGCCTTTTCATTTATTTAATTTCATGTTAATATCTGTTCCTTCTTACTGTGTCCTGTCGTCGTATCTTCATTAGTCAGACGTGTAGTTGATGGTTCAGTTGTTGTTGTTGTTTGTCTAGGTGTGGTGGTTAAGGTTGTTGTTGTTGTCGTGTTACCTTCTGTTTGGGGCAGAGGAATACAAACAGCATTTATTCTACCAGCTCTCAGATTAATCACCTTTTCATTCATTTAATTTCATGTTCAGATCTGTTTCTTCTTTGTTGCCTCTTTGTTTCTTTGTTGTCGTCGTATCTTTATTACTCAGACGTGTAGTTGTTGGTACAGTTGTTGTTGTTGTTGTTGTTGTTGCTGTTTGTCTTGTAGGTGTGGTAGTTGAGATTGTTGTTGTGTTACCTGTTTGGGGCAGAGGAATACAAACAGCATTTATTCTACCAGCTCTCAGATTAATCGCCTTTTCATTCATTTAATTTCATGTTCACATCTGTTTCTTCTTACTGTGTCGGGTCGTCGTATCTTCATTAGTCAGACGTGTTGTTGATGGTACAGTTGTTGTTGTTGTTGTTGTGGCTGTTTGTCTTGGTGTGGTGGTTAAGGTTGTTGTCGTTGTTGTTGCCGTTTGTCTTGTAGGTGTGGTGGTTAAGGTTGTTGTTGTTGTCGTGTTACCTTCTGTTTGGGGCAGATGAATACAAACAGCATTTATTCTACCAGCTCTCAGATTAATCGCCTTTTCATTCATTTAATTTCATGTTCACATCTGTTTGTTCTTACTGTGTCGGGTCGTCGTATCTTCATTACTCAGACGTGTAGTTGGTGGTTCAGTTGTTTGTCTTCTTGTAGGTGTTGTGGTTGAGGCTTTGCCTTCAGACAGAGAGAGAGGACATGAATACACGGCATGAAAAAGCAGAAAGTCATGAGACCGTGACACTCATTTGGAGCTCGGTTAAAGGCTGTGGTTTCTAACTCTGTTGGGTTTCATTTAGCGACACAACTTTCTCACAACTTAAACCGGTTGAATGCAGATGATGTTTGCTCGACTATAATACTTTATTTCTTTGCATTGTCTGTTTAAAGAAAATGTCACAGTGAATATTAAGCTAAAGCCTGCAGCTGGTTAGCTTAGCATCCTGACTGAAAACACATTCTGCAAAGACCTGCCTCCTGCTCTGCCTCTGATTGGCTCAGACCTTGATATGCTATAGATATAGAAACATAGATAAAGTGTTTGTGATTTAGATTTTTCCATATTGAAAAAGGTAAATATCCACTTGTAAATAAATACAAACATATTGAGGGATGGAGACTTCGACCCATTTTCATGAAACTTGATAAATTGAACATGATGCATGTTACTTGTTGGAATTCAATCAAATACATTTAAATGCGCTCTATGCCAAGATATTGACCTTCTGAATAACTACAACTTCCTCTGGGACAGACTTTGATCCATGAATAGGACACATCAAGTGAACAGTGTTCTGCTGTCATTTCACTGAAACAACAGAAAATGGTGATTGTTGTTTTTATGGTGAGGTAGAATCAAAGCAGGGTGGAAATAACTAACTAGCTAACTAGCTAGCTGGATTGCTACTTGCAACATGCTTTAATGCTGCACTGGTTACAGAAAATTGACTAAATGTGTGTTTGGATGAAGCATTAAGTTGTTAAATTGTACTCATTTACTCTGGCTCTCTACAGTTTGGTCGTTACTACTGTTGAAGACAAGCTGTGGCGTCTTGTGGGAGTTACGGGACAAACACATCATCCTCTGTTCCTCTCTGACTTCTTGTGTCTCACCTTTGATCACATTCAGGTACGCAGCAGCTTTTCCATTACAGTAGTAAAGTCCAGAGTGTTTAAGCTGCACAGACGTTATAGTCAACGTCTGGTCAACAGGTGAAACATAAATCCCTCTCTGATAATTTAGTTCATCAGTGTTTCTGTTGCTCCATCTTTTAATATCTGATCCTCCAGCATCAGGAGGGCATGTCAGAGTGGCGTCTGTCCCCTCTGTGGCATCAAGTCTGGTGATTCCTGCACACAACAAAACACTTATGTTTCATAATGCACCATCACTAACGTATCACATGTGTTCAGGATAAAGTCAGAGAACATGTGAAGAGTTTTAGGGGATATTTCCATTTAAAATGTTCTCCATGTACATGATAATTCACTTGAGGAGATTTTTCAACAGTATCTATAGTATATAGTACATTTATTTAATCCTTTTTTTAAATATTATGATGTAAATGAGAACTCATAATATCCCCTCACCAACTAGAATTCCCTTTTGTATGTTTTAAAAACACACACACATTAGAAATGTACAATTTCATGAATGTGACAATATTTAACAAACATTTATCTCAGGGACGTGAAGCTGAAACAGGAAGAGGAACAACCTTATTAGTTAGATGTTACCTGTTGGGATCACGGTCAGCTCCACTGCTTCACTGTTACAGAAGTATCTTCCAGAGTCGGAGACGGTAACTCTGCTGATGAACAGTGATTTATCTGCCTGGTAACTGTATCGTCTCTGCGGGTCATTAATGTGTTTCATGTCCTGTTCACCAGCAGTTATCAGTATCTTAACGTTACGTCCATTAATCTCTCTGCTCCACATCACATTGCCCTCCACAGAGTGAGGACAACGGAGAGAGACTGGGGTCTTTTCCTCGACTATTTCATGAATTATTTCTGCAACAGAAACAAAATGTACAATAAACTAGCATCTGGTCTCAGAATTCCAATATTATTCATTTAATATTGAAAAGAACATCAGGAGACTTTGTTTTGTGTCGGCAGGAAACCAAGTCAACATTCACAGTAATCCATCCATTATCCGCCCCTTATCCGGGTCGGGTCTCGGTGGCAGCAGGCTCAGCAGGCCGACCCAGGCTTCCCTCTCACCCGCAACACTTTCCAGCTCATTCTGGGGGATCCCGAGGCGTTCCCAGTCCAGCTGGGAGATATAATCCCTCCAGCGTGTCCTCGGTCTTCCCCGGGGTCTCCTACCAGTTGGACGTGCCTGGAAAACCTCTAATGGGAGGCGTCCAGGAGGCATCCTGACTAGATGCTGAACCACCTCAGCTGACTCCTTTCGACACGAAGGAGCAGCGACTCGACTCCAAATTCCCTCCTGATGTCCGAGCTCCTTACCCTATCTCTAAGGCTGAGCCCTACAGAGGAAACTCATCTCCTTACCCTATCTCTAAGGCTGAGCCCGATGAGGAAACTCAGCTCCTTACCCTATCTCTAAGGCTGAGCCTGGCCACCCTACGGAGGAAAATTTTTTTAGCTGCTTGTATCCGGGATCTCGTTCTTTCGGTCATGACCCAGAGTTCGTGACCATAGTTGAGGTTTGGAACGTAGACCGACCAGTAAATGGTCCGGCTCAGCTCCTCTTCACCAAGACGGGCCGGTACAGCGCCTGTTTTACTGCTGCAGCCGCACCGATCCGCCTGTCCATCTCACGCTCCACCTTACCCTCACTCGTGAACAAGACCCCGAGATACTTGAACTCCTTCGCTTGGGGTAGGCAGTCTGTCCCCACCTGGAGGGAGCAGTCCACCGGTTTCCGGCAGAGCACCATGGCCTCAGATTTGGAGGTGCTAACTCTCATCCTCGCCGCTTCACACTCGGCTGCAAAACGCCCCAGTGAATGCTGGAGGTCACGGTCCGAGGAGGCAAACAGGACCACATCATCCGCAAACAGCAGAGGCAATCCCGAGACTCCCAAACCTGGCATTCTCCGTCCCCCGGCTGCCCCTAGATATCCTGTCCTTGAAGGTCACGAACAGGACCGGTGATAAAGGGCAGCCCTGGTGGAGGCCAACACCCAACGGGAACGTGTCTGACTTATTAGCAAGAATACGAACACAGCTCCTATTGCAGGCGTACAGAGACCCGTTGCACCCCCCACAAAAAACCCAGAGGGACCCGGTCGAAAGCCTTCTCCAAGTCTACAAAGCACATGTAGACTGGTTGGGCGAACTCCCAGGACCCCTCCAGTAGTCTTGCGAGGGTAAAGAGCTGGTCCACTGTTCCACGGCCGGGACGGAATCCACACTGTTCGTCTTGAATCTGAGGTTCGACAAGCGGTCAGAGTCTCCTTTCCAGCACCCTGGCATAAGCTTTCCCCGGGAGGCTGAGCAGTGTGATACCTCGATAATTCGAGCACACTCTCCGGTCCTCTTCTTGAAGATGGGAACCACCACCCCGGTCTGCCAGTCCATGGGCACTGTTCCCGACCCCCATGAGACATTCAGCCAAGACAGCCCAACAATGTCCAGCGCCTTCAGCATCTCGGGGCGGATCTCATCCACCCCCGGCGCCTTGCCACCAAGGAGCTTTTTGACTACCTTAGTGACCTCTGCCAGGGATATGGGAGCAACCACCCCAAGTCTTCAGGCGCTGCCCCCTCTCCAGGGGACATGTTGGCCGGGTTTAGGAGTTCCTCAAAGTGCTCTTTCCACCGCCCGACGATAAACCCTGTCTGGATCAGCACGGGTACAGTACTATTGTTCCCTAAACATAACCCGGTACTTTTGTTGCCTGAACATAACGGAGTAGTTTATGTTGATGCATGTCATGACAGTAAACTGACACGCTGTCTGAATCGTTACTCTTTTCAAAACACTGGTGTGATGGTTGAGCTCACGTATTGACATTAAATGATTAAAGTGAGGATGGGTCTTCGAACGGTAATTATAAACTAGGTTTTGTAAATGTAGGGTCACCATCTAGATACAATCCAGAGGCATTTAGACAAGGCAGGAAATAAAAATTCAACTGCAAGGAACAATTGATAATTAAATGTTATGTTAACCACAGTTTTATCTTCACACCACGATAATCGCAAAACATCTCACACATCACAACTATCTGAGCGGACGAGGATCTGTGTTTAGAAAAATATTTATTTCAATATGCCGTCACCTGAAATAAAACTTGAACGCACTTCCTGAAAGCACTTTCATTGAACCTCTAACTCACACGGACGATGATGAGCTGTTGAATCTCTCGCTCACACTTTGTTGGAGTTGAACTAAAAAACGTTGCACACTCTTATGAAGTAAAAAAAAGGTCAACACAATTAAAATTGATGAATTGATGAGAGTGAAAAGCCCTTACCTGCAGTGGCGTTGCAGACCAGCACTAAGGCTAGCATGCAGCTAACGCTCTTCATTCTCATCTTCACACAGACTGACATGACTGAACGGTGACCTCAGTTTCCATCTGAAGTGAGAACAGGAACTCGGCTGTCTCAAAAACCACACAGTGTCACGTCATATTAATATCTTTGTAATGAATACTTGTGTCTCCTCTTATTTTTATTCAATATAAAAATATAAGTGTCAGTCTGAAACCGTTCAAATGATGCACTTGATGTGCAGAAAAGGCATATTTTAACCCTACGAACAAATGTGTGACCAAATGGAGAGCAGACACACACAAACATGTTCATAGCATTGCAGTTCTGTTTGGAAGCCTGTGCACCCACCCGCTGTCTTTGAGGCTGGCCCGGAGAGCAGCTTTCATAGAGCGATGGAACCGCTCACATAAACCATTAGCCTGCGGGTGGTAGGCCGTTGTGCAAGATCTCATTCGATGATGCTTCCATTAGGTCTACTGCCAGCAGGCACATTTAAAGAAATATAACCTGATTGATTGGGGTGATGAGGCACTTAAAATACATTTTCCCAACACTTACGCATTTAAATTCCTCATATGCGTTCATGATCATCTCCTGCTCGTCAGCGGAGAAAAAAGAGGCTCTTCCTTTGACTTAATTTGCCATTGCATTGTTAGAACATCATGGATTCAGTGATCAACTCTTCTTCCTTTTGAAGTAGGACCGGCACGCGCAATCATCCTGATGACTGACGTCTGGTTCGATTTAACGAGACTGTTTGAGCGCGGATCAGCCTTTGAGAAACCGAGATAGCCTGACTCCAATCATCGGGGCATTTTTAAGATGGATAATAGGACATTTGATCGACTTAGTTGAACCACGTGCGAGCAATGGGGCCCAGGTGTGTTGCCTTTCATTTTCAATTTCGTTGTTTGTTCAATTAATGGTTGTTTATTTCAAGACATAATTGATAGCAATATGATTTTCCTGTTCGTGCCATTACTTCCGGTTGAATCACTTCTGGTCCGGGTTCTTCCGGTGTAATAATGTCCGGTTCCAGTACTTCCGGTTCAGTAACATTTGTCAGTGGTAGGAAAGCAACTGAGGACTGCATGCTCCAGAACTCAACCCAAATATAAAACGTGTAGTTTTCTCCTCCGTGAACCGCCACCTTAACGTGGCGGAGGAGTTTGAGTGGCTCAGTGATCCTGGGAGCTAAGAGCGGTTCAGTTTAGGGTCAGTGTTTAGTTTAGGACATTTGGTCAAACTCAAAAAACACTTCAAGGGAACGCAAGTTTTCTATTTATTTATTACAAAAGAAAAAAAACATGATTTTCATCGACAGCTCAGAATCTACAAACTACAGATTATGACACTGATGTGTCGTAATAACAACACAATAAAAGCCCTAAACGTATTATATTCACAGGAGAGCATTTTTCATTTTTGTGCTTCTGATCTCGACGGCCAAAACCAAGAACTTTGAGGTAAAATTAAAGATGTTAGTCCGCATTGTTTCCAGGTGCTTTGGGCTTCTCCAGTAAACAATAGGTGTCAGGGAGCTGCGACGGACCTGTAGATTGAGAAAAGAATTCAGAACTTAAATCGGTTAAATCTGAAAATGAAAATCTGCAACTCATTCAGTATTTTCATAATATATCATTTTATTTCTCTTATCTCCAATTTAAAATAGAATCCATCATTTGAAATGTATCCTGCTCTAATGGCTCTAGGACACACTAAACCTTACCGTAAGGTTTAGTGTGTCCTAGAGTCATTCAGCATCGACGTCTCTGTGAGAGAAAAATTTAATATATTGAATAAATACTGTAAGTAACCAGAAGATTTGGTCCAGTGTTGATGGGCGCTCATTCTTTAATAATAATAATAATAATACATTTAATTTATATAGCGTTTTTCCAGATGCTCAAAGACGCTTGACAGAGACAAAACAGTACAAAACAAAACAAAAATATAGAAAGACAATGGAGCAAACAAAACAAACAATCCCAAAAAAAAAAAAAAAAAAACTGGAGAAGCTGCAACGGAATTAGTCCTGCAGTGGAGGGTAGTGAGCAGGGGTTAGCAGGTGAGGGGTAGTGAGCAGGGGTTAGCAGGTGGAGGGTAGGGAGCAGGGGTTAACAGGTGAAGGGTAGTGAGCAGGGGTTAGCAGGTGAGGGGTAGTGAGCAGGGGTTAGCAGGTGAGGGGTAGTGAGCAGGGGTTAGCAGGTGAAGGGTAGTGAGCAGGGGTTAACAGGTGAAGGGTAGTGAGCAGGGGTTAGCAGGTGGAGGGTAGGGAGCAGGGGTTAGCAGGTGAGGGGTAGTGAGCAGGGGTTAGCAGGTGAGGGGTAGTGAGCAGGGGTTAGCAGGTGAGGGGTAGGGAGCAGGGGTTAGCAGGTGAAGGCGAGTTTGAAGAGGTGTGTTTTGAGGGCTTGCTTAAATGACGATAGGGTGGGAGCCTGACGAATGTGGATGGGGAGGGCGTTCCAGAGGGGAGGTGCAGCAGCTGAAAAGGCCCTGTCACCCCAGGTCCGACGCTTGGTCTTGATGGTCTTCAGAGTGTTCAAATTGGTGGACCTGAGGCAACGGGTAGGGGCGTGAAGGGGGAGGAGGTCTGAAAGGTAGGGAGGGGCCAGATTGTTTAGGGCTTTGTAAGTGGTGAGTAAGATTTTAAAGTCAATCCCGTATTTGACCGGGAGCCAGTGGAGGTTGCGTAGGACTGGGGTGATGTGGTCATAGCGACGGGTGGAGGTCAGCAGTCGAGCGGCAGAGTTCTGAACATATTGAAGTTTGTTGATGATTTTGTTCTCAAGGACTTTGGACAGGTATGGGAGGTTAGAGATGGGCCGGTAGTTATTGGGTATGTCGGGGTCAAGACCAGGTTTTTTCAGCACAGGGGTGACGGCAGCAAGCTTTAGTGGGGGGGGGGGGGGGGGGGTATGAGACCAGAGGACAGTGAGGAGTTGATGATGTTTATGATGAGAGGGGAGAGTGAGGGGAGGCAGGCCTTGACTAAGGAAGAGGGGAGGGGGTCGAGGGTACAGGTGGAGGTCTTCATGCTGGAGACTATGGAGGAGAGGTCCATTTCAGTGATTGAACTGAAGGATGAGAGTGAGTGGCTTGGAACTAGGGGAGGGTCATGTTGAGGGCTGGGGGTGAGGTAGTGCAGGGGGAGGAGGCAGCCAGTTGGTTGTGAATTGTAATGATTTTGTCATTAAAGAAGGATAGAAATGAGTTGCATTTGCTGGTGGTGAAGGAGGAGGAGATGGTGTCCATGGGTTTGAGGAGTTTGTTGATGGTGGAGAAAAGCATTTTGGGGATGTTGGAGCCAGATTGGATGATGGAGTAGTGAGAGGAGCGGGCGGCGTTGAGGGCACCTTTATATTGTTGTTGGTGGAGTTTGAAGGCATCAAGGTGAACCGTGAGTCCAGTTTTCTTTGCAAGGCGTTCCAGTTGACGGCCGCGCACTTTGAGGTGGCGAAGTTGGTCTGTATACCAGGGGGCGGAGTGAGTGAAGGAGACGAGTTTGGATTTTTTGGGGGCGATGAGGTCAAGACAGAAGGAGAGTGCATCATTATAGTGATTGACCAGGGCAGTGGGGGAGGCAGTCGAAATAGGAGCAGAGGCAGAGACGATGGCAGCCAAGGAGGAGGAGAGCGAGGGGAGGTTGATGGACTTGATGTTCCGGAATGTTATGGTGCGGCTCTGCTTAACATGGGGGATGGGGATGTCTATGTCCAGGGTGATAGCCAGGTGGTCAGAGATGGTGAGGTCGATGCTGGTCAGATTACTGGTGGCAATGCCGGAGGTGCAGACCAGGGCCCTATTTCTCGTACCTGGCTTATTGAGTTAGCGGGCTAATTGTCAGGATAAGATGACGTAGGTCAGGCTTATTCAGTTTCTCGAAGCAAGCTTAGATAAATCACCATAGCAACACAGCCAAAAATGTAAACCTGCTCCAGGGCAGGCTAACTGAAATTCACTGGATAAGCTGGCCACTCCCACCGGACAAAAAAGGCAGCTCACTTCCTCATTGATGAAGGAGCGATATTAGTTATATTAGTTTTATTGGGAGAGAGTTCTTTGAGATCGCCAAGATCCGTCCTCACATCCTCATGACTTCCTGTACGTCCTCACATCCTCATGACTTCCTGTACGTCCTCACATCCTCATGACTTCCTGTACGTCCTCACATCCTCATGACTTCCTGTACGTCCTCACATCCTCATGACTTCCTGTAGGCGGCGCTATAGATTCTGCCTTCAAGGAATCATTTATTTACGAGAGCTTCTCGAGCCGCGGACACTGATCACCACAGGCGCAGCCGATCACCGTCTCACAGACAGAGACTCTCACCCGCTGCATGCCGCGCTGTTCTTAAGTTTATTTAGCGCTTAAGAAACTTATGGATGTGTTGAAAGCTCTCATAATTATATGACAGTGTTATTAGTACACCATACATATCATTATTGTAGAACAGCGGTCGGGAACCTATGGCTCGCGAGCCATATATGGCTCTTCCGGTGACGGCATATGGCTCCCAGAAAATTTTTTGTAAAAAAAAAAAAATCTGTTTGGAACTGATTTTAAAATACTTGTGATATTTCTTAATAATACTGTGTCATTTTAAAGTAAACAGAAATTAGTTTTGAAGATACATTTCACGGGTCACGGGTCACCCGTGGGTCAGGTAGGGCAGTGATTGTCAACCACTGTGCCGCCGCGGCACATCAGTGTGCCGTGAGAGATCATCAGGTGTGCCGTGGGAAAATGTCCAATTTCACTTTGCTGCCGCAAATGATTTTCCATTGTTGAGCGTCTGAGCTGCAATATAGTGGCTGGCAGAGTGATATAGAACAGGTCTGCACCTTGTTCTGCTATTAAACAAATTAAACGGCCGTATGTTATTGATCTTATCTACACAGCATGTCATTTCTGGGTCGCGTCTACAACTCTGCTCTGTGTCGCGCACGGCGGAGTTCCGCCTGATGCGCTGCACAGGTGAGAAAAAAGCCTGAAAAATACCCTGCAGTGATAAAGCCTGCTCACTTTGTGGTCGTCATTAAAATAAATGAACATGTTTCCTATAAGTCAGTATTTATCAAACTGGGGCAGTATTTATTACAGGTGTGGCGCAAGAGGAAATGCTGATTTTAAATGTTCACAGTCCGCCGTTAACAGGTTATGCGCCGATTCTTGGCATTTCGCCAAAAGCCGATCTTTATGAGATCTCTGTGGTCGGCTTTCTGCTGTTGTGTCTCTCATCATTGAACATGAATTGAGAGCCGTATCAAATCTACAACCCCGTTTTAAAAAGAGTTGTAGAGGAAAGCAGCCACTAATACTGATACACCGCATTAAAAGTAAGACATATTTAATTTATTATACGTTAAAAATACTATATGGCTCTCAATGAAATATATTTAGAAATATGTGGCCTTTATGGCTCTCCCAGTCAAAAAGGTTCCCGACCCCTGTTGTAGAACGTGATTAAGGTGGACTCATGATAAGAATACAGAGAATCACACACAATTTCTTTTCACTGCTTCAATTGATTGAATTTCTGATTATGAATAATACATATATACTGATCCGCCCATACAGATATTCAAACTCCTAGTTATATAGAAATATACACATACATGTATATACATATAGTACATGATTCATACGCACATACAGTACATATATCCTCATAAGTATATATTTATTCGTAAATATAATCTGATTGATTTGGGTGATGAAGCACTTAAAATTTGCGGATACATTTTCCCAACACTGACACATTTAACTTGTCTGATATATTTGCGGCGCTTGTGTCTCGCAGCGGGGCGGAGTTAAGCTGCGTTCACGGCAACAATGTTACAAAAACGTTGGAATATTCACAACGCGTTTGCTGTGAATGATTAAGGTATTGACTTCCTCATATGCGTTCATGATCATCTCCTGCTTCTCATCGGAGAAATAAAAAGAGGTTCCTCTGAGTTTATTTGCCATTGTACTGTTAGAACATCGTGGTGTCAGTGCTGACTTTGTTTAGCCAGGTACGAGAAACAGGGCCCAGTTGTGTTTGTGTTAAGCCACCCGCCCCTCTCACCCTGTGTGACTCCCCCGTCGACGCTGTGGAGTCCTTCCTCTTCCTGGGCTCCATCATTTCCCAGGACCTCAAGTGGGAACTGAACATCAGCTCCATCACCAAGAAGGCCCAGCAGAGGATGTTCTTCCTGAGGCAGCTGAAGAAATTCAACCTGCTAAAGAATATGATGGTGCACTTCTACACTGCCATCGATGAGTCATCCTCTGCTCCTCCATCACCGTCTGGCACACCGCAGCCACTGCCAAGGACAAGGCCAGGCTGCAGCGCATCATCCGCTCTGCTGAGAGGTGATTGGCTGTAATCTGCCATCCCTCCAGGACTTGTTCGCCTCCAGGACTCTGAGGCGAGCCAGGAAGATTGCAGCTGACCCCTCTCACCCTGGACATCACCTGTTGGAGTCCCTCCCCTCTGGCAGGAGGCTGAGGTCCATCAGGGCCAAGACCTCACGCCACACAAACAGTTTCTTCCCGTCAGCAGTCGGGCTCATCAATGGGGCTCGGGTCCCCCACTGACTGTCTCTGTCACCCCCAGCTATTTTTATTTTTATTCTTATTTTCATTTTTATTTTTCTCTTCTTTCTTTCTCCTTACCGTTCACTCCTCTGCACACTTCATATTTAAACACTCGTCACTTTAACATACACTTTAACTTAAACACACATGTCACTTTAACGTACATTCACATTAACGTATCTGTTGTCTGAGCACTTTATCTTATCTTACACTTATTTTAATACCCATTGCACTGTTGTCGTTGATTGTTGTTTGTCTCGTCTAACGTCTCATGTCCAATGTATGCACCTTCCGCCTCGAAAAATTCCTCGCTTGTGAAAACATTCCTGGCAATAAACAGTTTCTGATTCTGATTCTAATGACGTTAAATATTGAGTCTCCTTTACTCTCCTGGTTTGGTTTCCTCCAACTCCTGGTGGATATGTCTGACTCTTTATCTCAACGCTGTTGATTGACTCAACCATATGAAATGAAAGTACAATTAAAATGTGTTGTTTCTTTTGATTTGTTATATTTATTTTATTTCTGAACTTATTTTGACAAAAACATGATGAGATTTTTATTCCACTCCTTTTAAGGTGATTTACTGTGAATACCACGGGCCAAGTCATCGCTCTGCAAGTCACACGTGAATCTCAAGTCTTTGCAGTCAAATCTAGAGTCAAGTCTCAAATTAAGACTGACAAGTCCCAAATCAAGTCTGACATGGCCAGAGTCAAGTCCCAAGTCTAGTCTGATAAGTCCAGCGTGAAGTCCCAAATCAAGATTGACAAATCTCAAGAGTCAACCCAAGTCTGACAAGTCCTCAGTCAAGTCTGTCACATCCAGAGTCAAGTCCCAAATCAAGACGGACAAGTTTTCAAGAGTCAACCCAAGTCTGACAAGTACTTTGTTGCCTAAACACAACCAAGTACTTTGTTGCCTAAACACAACCAAGTACTTTGTTGCCTAAACACAACCAAGAAACACGAGACAAGATGAGGAGACTGAGAGAAAAAGAAAGAGAGACGGTGAAGAAGATGAGAGATGAGAGAGGAAGATCAATCAACTGATCCCAGGACAGGATTAACGTCATGCTGATCAACACAAATAAATGAGAGAGATGAGAGCGGCATGTCCCGTACCTCCTATGAGCTCAGTTGTTGGACGTCAGCTCTCAGCTTTTTGCCCACTTTCTGGTATTTTTTAAAACCATGCGGTAAGTTTATTTTGGCTCAGACCTTTGGGTGAAGTTAATATTTAACAAAACATCTCAGAACACATTTGTATCTGGTACAAAGTTAGACCATGTGCCAGAGGATTCAATGCAACTACAGTGCCACCATGTGGCAGTTCAGGGAGCCCTCAATGATTTGTCTCACAGTCCCTTCGTTCTTCTTATTTAAGTGTTTTTGACAACTCAACTTTCGGTTATTTTTCAACAAACTTACATATAATTATTCACGTACAAAGTATTCACATTCTCCATAGATTACTTTATTTAGATAACATTTGTATTCATACAATCCACATAACTAAGTATTGCACCATCTTTAAACTTAACTATTTGGTTTTGTTGTCTAAACCTAACTGAGTTCTTTCCTGGGAAGATGGTGTTTTATTTTGAAAGGACATGTTGAATGGTGACTGTTTCCTGAATGAGTTTTTACTGCTCCTTCTTCTGCATGATGGAGGATCAGAGAACATTTCCTGTTTCTATTTGTCGAGCTGCAAAAGAGAAAAGAGAAACATGGAGATTATGTGTTTAATCACTGTGTCCCAACGTTTCAATGTGAACATTTAACACAACTTGTTTATGGTAAATATTACAAACATATTTATGCTTTCTGAACTCCAATGTTGTCTGTTTATATAGAAAGTTGAGCAAAACAACAAGTGATTAGTTTTTGGTGCAGATCTAAAAGCAATAGCGCCCCCATGTGGTGGTTTGCATACTGTCTTACATTGGAGTCATAACTCCTTCACTTTAAATGCTCAGTAGCAAAAAAAAGCTTTTTGAGTTGGTTCCAGACAAATGAACCACAATCTGTTTAAATCACGATCATTTCCCACTTTTACCCCAGATTATAAAATAATCTTTATTCCAGATGAGCCTAACAAAAGTCTTTCTTGTGACTGTTTTCTATGATTTGTGTAAATGTTGTATGGGACAGAAACTCCCATAATTCTTACAACATTTAGATGACATGTGCACACGTCAATGTTGATCTGTGCCGATCCATTTACTGACATTTCACCTACAGGTGGCGCTTCAGGCACATGATGAATTTAACTTTTCAGAAGCACAAACTCACCGTGTCTCACGGTGGTGACGGTGATGCCGATCATGAGCACCAAATAGAGGAATCCGAACACCGGACGAACACACATTTCCCACAGAGGAGCTGCAAGACAAGAAACCTTCAGAACCCGACTTCATCCATCACCAGTTATTATCAATCAGATCACATGCAGCCATGCATGCATTCAGAATGTCACTGTTACAGACATATTACAATATTGAATTGAGTTAATTACATTACATTACATTACATGTCATTTAGCTGACGCTTTTATCCAAAGCGACTTACAATAGTGCATTCAATCATGAGTACAAACTCATGAATGAACTGGAATTTAAAATTGAGCAAAGTTCAACATTTAAATCTCATCGTATTCATTGTGACTGTTTCTGTTACCACAAAGAGACACACAACGACCACAAAGAGACACAAAACAACTACAGTTTTGTGTCTATTTGTAGAGGTTTTGTCTCTCTTTGGATTGAATCTTCTTTCTGAAACACAACGCAACAGAAACACAATGTACAATAAACTAGCATCTGGTCTCAGAATTTCAATATTATTCATTTAATATTGCAAAGAACATCAGGAGACTTTGTTTTGTGTCGGCAGGAAACCAAGTCAACATTCACAGTGATCCATCCATTATCCGCCCCTTATCCGGGGTCGGGTCTCGGTGGCAGCAGGCTCAGCAGGCCGACCCAGGCTTCCTATCTCTAAGGCTGAGCCCTACAGAGGAAACTCATCTCCTTACCCTATCTCTAAGGATGAGCCTTGCCACCCTACGGAGGAAACACATTTTGGCCGCTTGTATCCGGGACCTCGTTCTTTCACGGTCTGAGGAGGCCAGCAGGACTACATCATCTGCGAACAGCAGAGAGGCGATCCCGAGACCCCCGAACCTGACATTAAATGGTTAAAGTGAGGATGGGTCTTCGGATGGTGATTATAAACTAGGTTTTGTAAATTTAGGGTCACCATCTAGATACAATCCAGAGGAATTTAGACAAGGCAGGAAAGTAAAATTCAACTGCAAGGAACAATTGATAATTCAATTCTATGTCAACCAGTTTTATCTTCACACCACGATAATCGCAAAACATCTCACACATCACAACTTCTGAGCGGACGAGGATCTGTGTTTAGAAAAATATTTATTTTAATATGCCGTCACCTGAAATAAAACTTGAACGCACTTCCTGAAAGCGCTTTCATTGAACCTCTAACTCACACGGACGATGATGAGCTGTTGAATCTCTCGCTCACACTGTGTTGGAGTTGAACTAAAAAACGTTGCACACTCTTATGAAGTAAAAAAAAGGTCAACACAATTAAAATTGATGAATTGATGAGAGTGAAAAGCCCTTACCTGCAGTGGCGTTGCAGACCAGCACTAAGGCTAGCATGCAGCTAACGCTCTTCATTCTCATCTTCACACAGACTGACATGACTGAACGGTGACCTCAGTTTCCATCTGAAGTGAGAACAGGAACTCGGCTGTCTCAAAAACCACACAGTGTCACGTCATATTAATATCTTTGTAATGAATACTTGTGTCTCCTCTTATTTTTATACAATATAAAAATATAAGCTCCAGTCTGAGACCGTTCAAATGATGCACTTGATGTGCAGAAAAGGCATATTTTAACCCTACGAACAAATGTGTGACCAAATGGAGAGCAGACACACACAAACATGTTCATAGCATTGCAGTTCTGTTTGGAAGCCTGTGCACCCACCCGCTGTCTTTGAGGCTGGCCCGGAGAGCAGCTTTCATAGAGCGATGGAACCGCTCACATAAACCATTAGCCTGCGGGTGGTAGGCCGTTGTGCAAGATCTCATTCGATGATGCTTCCATTAGGTCTACTGCCAGCAGGCACATTTAAAGAAATATAACCTCATTGATTGGGGTGATGAGGCACTTAAAACTAGCGGATACATTTCCCCAACACTTACGCATTTAAATTCCTCATATGCGTTCATGATCATCTCCTGCTCGTCAGCGGAGAAAAAAGAGGCTCTTCCTTTGAGTTAATTTGCCATTGCATCGTTAGAACATCATGGATTCAGTGATCGACTCTTCTTCCTTTTGAAGTAGGACCGGCACGCGCAATCATCCTGATGACTGATGTCTGGTTCGATTTAACGAGACTGTTTGAGCGCGGATCAGCCTTTGAGAAACCGAGATAGCCTGACTCCAATCATCGGGGCATTTTTAAGATGGATAATAGGACATTTGATCGACTTAGTTGAACCACGTGCGAGGAACGGGGCCCAGGTGTGTTGCCTTTCATTTTCAATTTTGTTGTTTGTTCAATTAATGGTTGTTTATTTCAAGACATAATTGATAGCAATATGATTTTCCTGTTCGTGCCATTACTTCCGGTTGAATCACTTCTGGTCCGGGTACTTCCGGTGTAATAATGTCCGGTTCCAGTACTTCCGGTTCAGTAACATTTGTCAGTAGTAGGAAAGCAACTGAGGACTGCATGCTCCAGAACTCAACCCAAATATAAAACGTGTAGTTTTCTCCTCCGTGAACCGCAACCTTAACGTGGTGGAGGAGTTTGAGTGGCTCAGTGATCCTGGGAGCTAAGAGCGGTTCAGTTTAGGGTCAGTGTTTAGTTTAGGACATTTGGTCAAACTCAAAAAACACTTCAAGGGAACGAAGTTTTCTATTTATTTATTACAAAAGAAAAAAAACATGATTTTCATCGACAGCTCAGAATCTACAAACTACAGATTATGACACTGATGTGTCGTAATAACAACACAATAAAAGCCCTAAACATATAATATTCACAGGAGAGCATTTTTCATTTTCGTGCTTCTGATCTCGACGGCCAAAACGGAGAACTTTTGAGGTAAAATTAAAGATGTTACTCCGTGTTGTTTCCAGGTGCTTTGGGCTTCTCCAGAAAACAGTAGGTGTCAGGGAGCTGCGACGGACCTGTAGATTGAGAAAAGAATTCAGAACTTAAATCGGTTAAATCTGAAAATGAAAATCTGCAACTCATTCAGTATTTTCATAATATATCATTTTATTTCTCTTATCTCCAATTTAAAATAGAATCCATCATTTGACATGTATCCTGCTCTAATGACTCTAGGACACACTAAACCTTACCGTAAGGTTTAGTGTGTCCTAGAGCCATTAGAGCAGGATAAAGTTACCTTTATTAATTTCACCAATTAATGGGTTGCCGATAAAGGAATAAGTGGAGTCATTCGGCATCGACGTCTCTGTGAGAGAAAAATTAAATATATTGAATATATACTGTAAGTAACCAGAAGATTTGGTCCAGTGTTGATGGGCGCTCATTCTTTACCGCTCTTCTTCTCCACCCGTGGAAGATCAGGGATGGTGGAGTACGTGTGATCGTTGTGCTCCAATCCATCTATTAAAACAATTTACCATCAAGCATTATTTACCAAATCACAACACCTGAAGACATGAAGAAGACATTTATCGGTAGTCTGTTAAATATTTGGAGTTATTTACCTGGAAACTCTGTCATGCCGTAGCTAGCAGTTGGTCCAGCCAAGCTTCCTCCACCTGCCAGAGATGAACATATAAATAATTACCGTATATAATATAAATAATCAGAAATGTCACTCAAATTCATGCACACATAACAGTAGAACTTCAGACTCGGTTATAATAGAAAAAAGGAAGTTGTCTGTCTTTAAAAAAAGGAACACTTATTATTTCTCACAATGTGCCGGCGGAAACTTGGATGTATCCTGTATCTCATCATAGATGGAGCATCTTTCTGCACTTCCTGTGGAGCAACATGATTAACGTCACAATATTAGTAATCCACTGAATAACTACTGATTATCTTCTTTAAAGCCTGACAACAAAGAAGTGTTTAGTTTTCTACGTTTACCTTTACTTTCTATGTAATGTGAATTTTAACAAACATTTCTCTGAGTTTGGGAATAACCTGAGCAGCAGTGTCAAATTTACACTTAAGCTGAGCTAACGTTACGTTAGCTAACGCTTACCTTACGTTAGCTAACGATAGTGGGCTAAAACACGATGGTCCCACAGGATAAATTAACTTTAGTTACAGTTAATCTATTCTGTGAAATATAACATTAGTTACATTTATAATATATAAATATATAACATTAGTTATATTTATACCCAAGTAGCATCACAAACAGAATACGTACAAGTTTGCTCCACGGTTCCCTTGTTTGTTTGCTAACTGCGTTAGCCGGTGACTCTCAGTCGAGTGCGTCATTACGGAAGCTGTCCCCATGAAAGCCTTCAATTTTACTTTAATCTTTTATAAATATAAACCTATAATGTTTATTATCTACGTTGACCATTCACGTGACACTGGAGGCGTTCGGCGGTGACAAGATGGCTGAACTCACGGAGTGTTCACAGGATTCACGTGTACGAAGCACAACGATACCAATCTGTTACAAAGTGGCCAGCGTTTCATCTTTGAAGTGTAATCAGTAAATCTAAAAGAAGAGAAATGGGGGATTTGGGGGATGAAAACAAATTATTTTGACTAATAAAAGACGTTAACCGGGTTACAGTGTTAACAGCGACTGTTTCACAACCTCGTGTTACAACTTTAATCGCAACCGTTTTACTACGTTTTCCCGTCACTGTTAACGTTAAAGTGTTATTGTTAATGGCGACCACAACCTTAACCGCTACGTCACACAATGTTAAACACGACCATTTCACAACATCACGTGCGCACAAACCTTGGACTTGATTATCGGGGAACGAGTAAATGTTTATAAGGCAGTAAAGAGCCCGAGAATCCAAAATGGAAGAATCAGATCCATTATTTATCTTTAATCCTTCAAAAACTACCAAACTATCTCTGCTCTGTCTCAGCTATTAGAGCATATTAATATTTTATATAATGTATAGACTTATTATCAATTCATTAGCTAAACTTATTAAATCTGAAATAAGCTATTATTATTGATATTGATGTTTATACAGGTGAGGTTTCACCTCGTCTTTTAATCCTGCGTCTCCGAGCAAAGTAGACGACGATGATGACGATGATGAGGAGGAGGAGGAAGGCGGCGACTATTCCAAACACCAAAACACGAGCTGGAAGACGAAGACATTTTTTATAATTTACAGCACATTGTTAACAAGTGTTTTCATATTATTCATATATTTATTAATTATTCATATTATTCATATTATTATTATAAAGTCCTACTTGTGTTTGGCGGCGTTGTTGTTGCTGAAGTTGCATTAGTTCTTTCTGTTGTTGTTGTTGTGTTACCTTCTGTTTGGGGCAGATGAATACAAACAGCATTTATTCTACCAGCTCTCAGATTAATCGCCTTTTCATTTATTTAATTTCATGTTAATATCTGTTTCTTCTTACTGTGTCCTGTCGTCGTATCTTCATTAGTCAGACGTGTAGTTGATGGTTCAGTTGTTGTTGTTGTTTGTCTAGGTGTGGTGGTTAAGGTTGTTGTTGTTGTCGTGTTACCTTCTGTTTGGGGCAGAGGAATACAAACAGCATTTATTCTACCAGCTCTCAGATTAATCACCTTTTCATTCATTTAATTTCATGTTCAGATCTGTTTCTTCTTTGTTGCCTCTTTGTTTCTTTGTTGTCGTCGTATCTTTATTACTCAGACGTGTAGTTGTTGGTACAGTTGTTGTTGTTGTTGTTGTTGCTGTTTGTGTTGTAGGTGTGGTAGTTGAGATTGTTGTTGTATTACCTGTTTGGGGCAGAGGAATACAAACAGCATTTATTCTACCAGCTCTCAGATTAATCGCCTTTTCATTCATTTAATGTCATGTTACTATCTGTTTCTTCTTACTGTGTCGGCTCGTCGTATCTTCATTACTCAGAAGTGTAGTTGGTGGTTCAGTTGTTTGTCTTCTTGTAGGTGTTGTGGTTGAGGCTTTGCCTTCAGACAGAGAGAGAGAGAGAGGACATAAATAGACGGCATGAAAAAGCAGAAAGTCATGAGACCGTGACACTCATTTGGAGCTCGGTTAAAAGCTGTGGTTTCTAACTCTGTTGGGTTTCATTTAGCGACACAACTTTCTCACAACTTAAACCGGTTGAATGCAGATGATGTTTGCTCGACTATAATACTTTCTTTCTTTGCATTGTCTGTTTAAAGAAAATGTCACAGTGAATATTAAGCTAAAGCCTGCAGCTGGTTAGCTTAGCATCCTGACTGAAAACACATTCTGCAAAGACCTGCCTCCTGCTCTGCCTCTGATTGGCTCAGACCTTGATATGCTATAGATATAGAAACATAGATAAAGTGTTTGTGATTTACATTTTTCCATATTGAAAAAGGTAAATATCCACTTGTAAATAAATACAAACATATTGAGGGATGAAGACTTCGACCCATTTTCATGAAACTTGAGAAATTGAACATGATGCATGTTACTTGTTGGAATTCAATCAAATACATTTAAATGCGCTCTATGCCAAGATATTGACCTTCTGAATAACTACAACTTCCTCTGGGACAGACTTTGATCCATGAATAGGACACATCAAGTGAACAGTGTTCTGCTGTCATTTCACTGAAACAACAGAAAATGGTGATTGTTGTTTTTATGGTGAGGTAGAATCAAATCAGGGTGGAAATAACTAACTAGCTGGATTGCTACTTGCAACATGCTTTAATGCTGCACTGGTTACAGAAAATTGACTAAATGTGTGTTTGGATGAAGCATTAAGTTGTTAAATTGTACTCATTTACTCTGGCTCTCTACAGTTTGGTCGTTACTACTGTTGAAGACAAGCTGTGGCGTCTCGTGGGAGTTACGGGACAAACACATCATCCTCTGTTCCTCTCTGACTTATTGTGTCTCACCTTTGATCACATTCAGGTACGCAGCAGCTTTTCCATTACAGTAGTAAAGTCCAGAGTCTTTAAGCTCCACAGACGTTATAGTCAACGTCTGGTCAACAGGTGAAACATAAATCCCTCTCTGATAATGTAGTTTATCAGTGTTTCTGCTGCTCCATCTTTTAATATCTGATCCTCCAGCATCAGGAGGGCATGTCAGAGTGACCTCTGACCCCTCTGTGACATCAAGTCTGGTGATTCCTGCACACAACAAAACACTTATGTTTCATAATGCACCATCACTAACGTATCACATGTGTTCAGGATAAAGTCAGAGAACATGTGAAGAGTTTTAGGGGATATTTCCATTTAAAATGTTCTCCATGTACATGATAATTCACTTGAGGAGATTTTTCAACAGTATCTATAGTATATAGTACATTTATTTAATCCTTTATTTAAATATTATGATGTAAATGAGAACTCATAATATCCCCTCACCAACTAGAATTCCCTTTTGTATGTTTTAAAAACACACACACATTAGAAATGTACAATTTCATGAATGTGACAATATTTAACAAACTTTTAGCTCAGGGACGTGAAGCTGAAACAGGAAGAGGAACAACCTTATTAGTTAGATGTTACCTGTTGGGATCACGGTCAGCTCCACTGCTTCACTGTTACAGAAGTATCTTCCAGAGTCGGAGACGGTAACTCTGCTGATGAACAGTGATTTATCTGCCTGGTAACTGTATCGTCTCTGCGGGTCATTAATGTGTTTCATGTCCTGTTCACCAGCAGTTATCAGTATCTTAACGTTACGTCCATTAATCTCTCTGCTCCACATCATGGTGGCCTCCACAGAGTGAGGACAACGGAGAGAGACTGGGGTCTTTTCCTCGACTATTTCATGAATTATTTCTGCAACAGAAACAAAATGTACAATAAACTAGCATCTGGTCTCAGAATTCCAATATTATTCATTTAATATTGAAAAGAACATCAGGAGACTTTGTTTTGTGTCGGCAGGAAACCAAGTCAACATTCACAGTAATCCATCCATTATCCGCCCCTTATCCGGGGTCGGGTCTCGGTGGCAGCAGGCTCAGCAGGCCGACCCAGGCTTCCCTCTCACCCGCAACACTTTCCAGCTCATTCTGGGGGATCCCGAGGCGTTCCAAGGCCAGCCGGGAGATATAATCCCTCCAGCGTGTCCTCGGTCTTCCCCGGGGTCTCCTACCAGTTGGACGTGTCCGGAAAACCTCTAATGGGAGGCGTCCAGGAGGCATCCTGACTAGATGCCCGAACCACCTCAGCTGACTGCTTTCGACACGAAGGAGCAGCGACTCGACTCCAAGTTCCCTCCTGATGTCCGAGCTCCTTACCCTATCTCTAAGGCTGAGCCCTACAGAGGAAACTCATCTCCTTACCCTATCTCTAAGGCTGAGCCCGATGAGGAAACTCAGCTCCTTACCCTATCTCTAAGGCTGAGCCTGGCCACCCTACGGAGGAAATTTTTTTTAGCTGCTTGTATCCGGGATCTCGTTCTTTCGGTCATGACCCAGAGTTCGTGACCATAGTTGAGGTTTCGAACGTAGACCGACCAGTAAATGGTCCGGCTCAGCTCCTCTTCACCAAGACGGGCCAGTACAGCGCCTGTTTTACTGCTGCAGCCGCACCGATCCGCCTGTCCATCTCACGCTCCACCTTACCCTCACTCGTGAACAAGACCCAGAGGTACTTGAACTCCTTCGCTTGGGGTAGGCAGTCTGTCCCCACCTGGAGGGAGCAGTCCACCGGTTTCCGGCAGAGCACCATGGCCTCAGATTTGGAGGTGCTAACTCTCATCCTCGCCGCTTCACACTCGGCTGCAAAACACCCCAGTGAATGCTGGAGGTCACGGTCCGAGGAGGCAAACAGGACCACATCATCCGCAAACAGCAGAGGCAATCCCGAGACTCCCAAACCTGGCATTCTCCGTCCCCCGGCTGCCCCTAGATATCCTGTCCTTGAAGGTCACGAACAGGACCGGTGATAAAGGGCAGCCCTGGTGGAGGCCAACACCCAACGGGAACGTGTCTGACTTACTACTGAGGATACGAACACAGCTCCTATTGCAGGCGTACAGAGACCCGTTGCAGCCCCCACAAAAAACCACGAGGGACCCGGTCGAAAGCCTTCTCCAAGTCTACAAAGCACATGTAGACTGGTTGGGCGAACTCCCAGGACCCCTCCAGTAATCTTGCGAGGGTAAAGAGCTGGTCCACTGTTCCACGGCCGGGACGGAATCCACACTGTTCGTCTTGAATCTGAGGTTCGACAAGCGGTCAGAGTCTCCTTTCCAGCACCCTGGCATAAGCTTTCCCCGGGAGGCTGAGCAGTGTGATACCTCGATAATTCGAGCACACTCTCCGGTCCCCTTCTTGAAGATGGGAACCACCACCCCGGTCTGCCAGTCCATGGGCACTGTTCCCGACCCCCATGAGACATTCAGCCAAGACAGCCCAACAATGTCCAGCGCCTTCAGCATCTCGGGGCGGATCTCATCCACCCCTGGCGCCTTGCCACCAAGGAGCTTTTTGACTACCTTAGTGACCTCTGCCAGGGATATGGGAGCAACCACCCCAAGTCTTCAGGCGCTGCCCCCTCTCCAGGGGACATGTTGGCCGGGTTTAGGAGTTCCTCAAAGTGCTCTTTCCACCGCCCGACGATAAACCCTGTCTGGATCAGCACGGGTACAGTACTATTGTTCCCTAAACATAACCCGGTACTTTTGTTGCCTGAACATAACGGAGTAGTTTATGTTGATGCATGTCATGACAGTAAACTGACACGCTGTCTGAATCGTTACTCTTTTCAAAACTCTGGTGTGATGGTTGAGCTCACGTATTGACATTAAATGATTAAAGTGAGGATGGGTCTTCGAACGGTAATTATAAACTAGGTTTTGTAAATGTAGGGTCACCATCTAGATACAATCCAGAGGCATTTAGACAAGGCAGGAAATAAAAATTCAACTGCAAGGAACAATTGATAATTAAATGTTATGTCAACCACAGTTTTATCTTCACACCACGATAATCGCAAAACATCTCACACATCACAACTATCTGAGCGGACGAGGATCTGTGTTTAGAAAAATATTTATTTTAATATGCCGTCACCTGAAATAAAACTTGAACGCACTTCCTGAAAGCGCTTTCATTGAACCTCTAACTCACACGGACGATGATGAGCTGTTGAATCTCTCGCTCACACTTTGTTGGAGTTGAACTAAAAAACGTTGCACACTCTTATGAAGTAAAAAAAAAGGTCAACACAATTAAAATTGATGAATTGATGAGAGTGAAAAGCCCTTACCTGCAGTGGCGTTGCAGACCAGCACTAAGGCTAGCATGCAGCTAACGCTCTTCATTCTCATCTTCACACAGACTGACATGACTGAACGGTGACCTCAGTTTCCTGAAGTGAGAACAGGAACTCGGCTGTCTGGGTGTCAATGTTTTGTGCCGCTTACATAAAAAACCACAGAGTGTCACATCATATTAATGTTTTTGTAATGAATACTTGTGTTTCCTCTTATTTTTATACAATATAAAAATATAAGTGCCAGTCTGAGACCGTTCAAATGATGCACTTGATGTGAAGAAAAGGCATATTTTAACCCTACAAACACATGTGTGACCAAATGGAGAGCAGACACACACAAACATGTTCATAGCATTGCAGTTCTGTTTGGAAGCCTGTGCACCCACCCGCTGTCTTTGAGGCTGGCCCGGAGAGCAGCTTTCATAGAGCGATGGAACCGCTCACATAAACCATTAGCCTGCGGGTGGTAGGCCGTTGTGCAAGATCTCATTCGATGATGCTTCCATTAGGTCTACTGCCAGCAGGCACATTTAAAGAAATATAACCTGATTGATTGGGGTGATGAGGCACTTAAAATACATTTCCCCAACACTTACGCATTTAAATTCCTCATATGCGTTCATGATCATCTCCTGCTCGTCAGCGGAGAAAAAAGAGGCTCTTCCTTTGAGTTAATTTGCCATTGCATTGTTAGAACGTCATGGATTCAGTGATCGACTCTTCTTCCTTTTGAAGTAGGACCGGCACGCGCAATCATCCTGATGACTGACGTCTGGTTCGATTTAACGAGACTGTTTGAGCGCGGATCAGCCTTTGAGAAACCGAGATAGCCTGACTCCAATCATCGGGGCATTTTTAAGATGGATAATAGGACATTTGATCGACTTAGTTGAACCGCTTACGAGGAACGGGGCCCAGGTGTGTTGCCTTTCATTTTCAATTTCGTTGTTTGTTCAATTAATGGTTGTTTAATTCAAGACATAATTGATAGCAATATGATTTTCCTGTTCGTGCCATTACTTCCGGTTGAATCACTTCTGGTCCGGGTTCTTCCGGTGTAATAATGTCCGGTTCCAGTACTTCCGGTTCAGTAACATTTGTCAGTAGTAGGAAAGCAACTGAGGACTGCATGCTCCAGAACTCAACCCAAATATAAAACGTGTATTTTTCTCCTCCGTGAACCGCAACCTTAACGTGGCGGAGGAGTTTGAGTGGCTCAGTGATCCTGGGAGCTAAGAGCGGTTCAGTTTAGGGTCAGTGTTTAGTTTAGGACATTTGGTCAAACTCAAAAAACACTTCAAGGGAACGAAGTTTTCTATTTATTTATTACAAAAGAAAAAAAACATGATTTTCATCGACAGCTCAGAATCTACAAACTACAGATTATGACACTGATGTGTCGTAATAACAACACAATAAAAGCCCTAAACATATTATATTCACAGGAGAGCGTTTTTCATTTTCGTGCTTCTGGTCTCGACGGCCAAAACTGAGAACTTTTGAGGTAAAATTAAAGATGTTAGTCCGTGTTGTTTCCAGGTGCTTTGGGCTTCTCCAGTAAACAATAGGTGTCAGGGAGCTGCGACGGACCTGTAGATTGAGAAAAGAATTCAGAACTTAAGTCGGTTAAATCTGAAAATGAAAATCTGCAACTCATTCAGTATTTTCATAATATATCATTTTATTTCTCTTATCTCCAATTTAAAATAGAATCCATCATTTGACATGTATCCTGCTCTAATGGCTCTAGGACACACTAAACCTTACCGTAAGGTTTAGTGTGTCCTAGAGTCATTAGAGCAGGATAAAGTTACCTTTATTAATTTCACCAATTAATGGGTTGCCGATAAAGGAATAAGTGGAGTCATTCGGCATCGACGTCTCTGTGAGAGAAAAATTAAATATATTGAATATATACTGTAAGTAACCAGAAGATTTGGTCCAGTGTTGATGGGCGCTCATTCTTTACCGCTCTTCTTCTCCACCCGTGGAAGATCAGGGATGGTGGAGTACGTGTGATCGTTGTGCTCCAATCCATCTATTAAAACAATTTACCATCAAGCATTATTTACCAAATCACAACACCTGAAGACATGAAGAAGACATTTATCGGTAGTCTGTTAAATATTTGGAGTTATTTACCTGGAAACTCTGTCATGCTGTAGCTAGCAGTTGGTCCAGCCAAGCTTCCTCCACCTGCCAGAGAGGAACATATAAATAATTGCCGTATATAATATAAATAATCAGAAATGTCACTCAAATTCATGCACACATAACAGTAGAATTTCAGACTCGGTTATAATAGAAAAAAGGAAGTTGTCTGTCTTTAAAAAAAGGAACACTTATTATTTCTCACAATGTGCCGGCGGAAACTTGGATGTATCCTGTATCTCATCATAGACGGGGCATCTTTCTGCACTTCCTGTGGAGCAACATGATTAACGTCACAATATTAGTAATCCACTGAGTAACTACTGATTATCTGAAGTGTTTAGTTTTCTACGTTTACCTTTACTTTTTACTTTACTTTTGAGCTAACGTCACGTTAGCTAACGTTTACCTTACGTTAGCTAACGATAGTGGACTAAAACACGATGATCCCACAGGATGAATTAACTTTAGATAGAGTTAATCTATTCTGTGAAATATAACATTAGTTACATTTATAATATAACAATATATAACATTAGTTATATTTATACCCAAGTAGCATCACAAACAGAATACGTACAAGTTTGCTCCACGGTTCCCTTGTTTGTTTGCTAACTGCGTTAGCTGGTGACTCTCAGACGAGTACGTCTTTACAGAAGCTGTCCTCATGAAAGCCTTCGATTTTATTTTAATCTATTATAAATATAAACCCATAATGTTTATTATCTACGGCGACCATTCACGTGACACTGGAGGCGTTCGGCGGTGACAAGATGGCTGAACTCACAGAGTGTTCACAGGATTCACGTGTACGAAGCACAACGATACCAATCTGTTACAAAGAGGCCAGCGTTTCATCTTTGAAGTGTAATCAGTAAATCTAAAAGAAGAGAAATGGGGGATTTGGGGGATGAAAACACATTATTTTGACTAATAAAAGACGTTAACCGGGTTACAGTGTTAACAGCGACTGTTTCACAACCTTGTGTTACAACTTTAATCGCAACCGTTTTACTACGTTTTCCCGTCACTGTTAACGTTAAAGTGTTATTGTTAATGGCGACCACAACCTTAACCGCTCCATCACACAATGTTAAACACGACCATTTCACAACATCACGTGCGCACAAACCTTGGACTTGATTATCGGGGAACGAGTAAATGTTTATAAGGCAGTAAAGAGCCCGAGAATCCAAAATGGAAGAATCAGATCCATTATTTATCTTTAATCCTTCAAAAACTACCAAACTATCTCTGCTCTGTCTCAGCTATTAGAGCATATTAATATTTTCTATAATGTATAGACTTATTATCAATTCATTAGCTAAACTTATTAAATCTGAAATAAGATATTATTATTGATATTGCTTTGATGTTTATACAGGTGAGGTTTCACCTCGTCTTTTAATCCTGCGTCTCCGAGCAAAGTAGACGACGATGATGATGACGATGATGAGGAGGAGGAGGAAGGCGGCGACTATTCCATACTCCAAAACAGGAGCTGGAAGACAAAGACATTTTTTATAACTTACAGCACATTGTTAACAAGTGTTTTCATATTATTCATATATTTATTAATTATTCATATTATTATTATTATTATAAAGTCCTACTTGTGTTTGGCGGCGTTGTTGTTGCTGAAGTTGCATTAGTTCTTTCTGTTGTTGTTGTTGTGTTACCTTCTGTTTGGGGCGGAGGAATACAAACATCATTTATTCTACCAGCTCTCAGATTAATCGCCTTTTCATTTATTTAATTTCATGTTAATATCTGTTTGTTCTTACTGTGTCCTGTCGTCGTATCTTCATTAGTCAGACGTGTAGTTGATGGTTCAGTTGTTGTTGTTGTTTGTCTAGGTGTGGTGGTTAAGGTTGTTGTTGTTGTTGTGTTACCTTCTGTTTGGGGCAGAGGAATACAAACAGCATTTATTCTACCAGCTCTCAGATTAATCGCCTTTTCATTAATTTAATTTCATGTTCAGATCTGTTTCTTCTTTGTTGCCTCTTTGTTTCTTTGTTGTCGTCGTATCTTTATTACTCAGACGTGTAGTTGTTGGTACAGTTGTTGTTGTTGTTGTTGTTGCTGTTTGTCTTGTAGGTGTGGTAGTTGAGATTGTTGTTGTGTTACCTGTTTGGGGCAGAGGAATACAAACAGCATTTATTCTACCAGCTCTCAGATTAATCGCCTTTTCATTCATTTAATTTCATGTTCACATCTGTTTGTTCTTACTGTGTCGGGTCGTCGTATCTTCATTACTCAGACGTGTAGTTGGTGGTTCAGTTGTTTGTCTTCTTGTAGGTGTTGTGGTTGAGGCTTTGCCTTCAGACAGAGAGAGAGGACATGAATACACGGCATGAAAAAGCAGAAAGTCATGAGACCGTGACACTCATTTGGAGCTCGGTTAAAAGCTGTGGTTTCTAACTCTGTTGGGTTTCATTTAGCGACACAACTTTCTCACAACTTAAACCGGTTGAATGCAGATGATGTTTGCTCGACTATAATACTTTATTTCTTTGCATTGTCTGTTTAAAGAAAATGTCACAGTGAATATTAAGCTAAAGCCTGCAGCTGGTTAGCTTAGCATCCTGACTGAAAACACATTCTGCAAAGACCTGCCTCCTGCTCTGCCTCTGATTGGCTCAGACCTTGATATGCTATAGATATAGAAACATAGATAAAGTGTTTGTGATTTAGATTTGTCCATATTGAAAAAGGTAAATATCCACTTGTAAATAAATACAAACATATTGAGGGATGGAGACTTTGACCCATACTCATTTACTCTGGCTCTCTACAGTTTGGTCGTTACTACTGTTGAAGACAAGCTGTGGCGTCTCGTGGGAGTTACGGGACAAACACATCATCCTCTGTTCCTCTCTGACTTCTTGTGTCTCACCTTTGATCACATTCAGGTACGCAGCAGGTTCTCCATTACAGTGGTAAAGTCCAGAGTCTTTAAGCTGCACAGACGTTATAGTCAACGTCTGGTCAACAGGTGAAACATAAATCCCTCTCTGATAATGTAGTTTATCAGTGTTTCTCTTGCTCCATCTTTTAATATCTGATCCTCCAGCATCAGGAGGGCATGTCAGAGTGGCGTCTGTCCCCTCTGTGGCATCAAGTCTGGTGATTCCTGCACACAACAAAACACTTATGTTTCATAATGCACCATCACTAACGTATCACATGTGTTCAGGATAAAGTCAGAGGACATGTGAAGAGTTTTAGGGGATATTTCCATTTAAAATGTTCTCCATGTACATGATAATTCACTTGAGGAGATTTTTCAACAGTATCTATAGTATATAGTACATTTATTTAATCCTTTATTTAAATATTATGATGTAAATGAGAACTCATAATATCCCCTCACCAACTAGAATTCCCTTTTGTATGTTTTAAAAACATACATACATTAGAAATGTACAATTTCATGAATGTGACAATATTTAACAAACATTTATCTCAGGGACGTGAAGCTGAAACAGGAAGAGGAACAACCTCATTAGTTAGATGTTACCTGTTGGGATCACGGTCAGCTCCACTGCTTCACTGTTACAGAAGTATCTTCCAGAGTCGGAGACGGTAACTCTGCTGATGAACAGTGATTTATCTGCCAGGGAACTGTATCGTCTCTGCGGGTCATCAATGTGTTTTATGTCCTGGTCACCAGCTGTCAGTATGTTAACGTTACGTCCATTAATCTCTCTGCTCCACTTCACATTGCCCTCCACAGACTGAGGACAACGGAGAGAGACTGGGGTCTTTTCCTCGACTATTTCATGAATTATTTCTGCAACAGAAACAAAATGTACAATAAACTAGCATCTGGTCTCAGAATTTCAATATTATTCATTTAATATTGCAAAGAACATCAGGAGACTTTGTTTTGTGTCGCCAGGAAACCAAGTCAACATTCACAGTGATCCATCCATTATCTGCATCTGAATTAGATGCTGAACCACCTCAGCTGACTCCTTTCAACACGAAGGAGCAGCGCCTCGACTCCAAGCTCCCCCCTGATGTCCGAGCTCCTTACCCTGTCTCTAAGGCTGAGCCCGGCCACCCTACGGAGGAAGCTCATTTCGCCGCTTGTATCCGAGACCTCGCTTCACACTCTGCTGCAAAAAGCCCCAGTGAATGCTGGAGGTCACGGTCCGAGGAGGCCAACAGGACCACATCATCTGTGAACAGCAGAGAGGCGATCCTGAGACTCCTGAACCTGACGTTCTCCGCACCCCGGCTGCGCCTAGATATCCTGTCCATGAAGGTCAGGAACAGGACCGGTGATAAAGGGCAGCCCTGGTGGAGACCAACACCCACCGGGAACGTGTCTGACTTACTACCGAGGATACGAACACAGTTCCTACTGCAGGCGTACAGAGACCGGATGGCCCGTTGCAACGGGTCCGGCACCCCATACTCCCGCAGCACCCCCAAAAGAAGCCCTGAGGGACCCGGTCGAAAGCCTTCTCCAAGTCTACAAAGCACATGTAGACTGGTTGGGCGAACTCCCAGGACCCCTCCAGTAGTCTTTGAGGGTAAAGAGCTGGTCCACTGTTCCACAACCGGGACGGAATCCACACTGTTCGTCTTGAATCTGAGGTTCAACAAACGGCCGAGCACACTCTCCGGTCCCCCTCCTTGAAGATGGGAACCACCACCCCGGTCTTCAGTCCATGGGCACTGGTTCCCGACCCCCATGCGACACTGAAGAGGCGTATCAGCCAAGACCCAACAATGTCTCAGGGCGGATCTCATCCACCCCCGGCGCCTTGCCACCAAGGAGCTTTCTGACTACCTTAGTGGCCTCCGCCAGGGATATAGGAGCAACCACCCCAAGTCTCCAGGCGCTGGCCCCTCTCCAGGGGACATGTTGGCCGGGTTTAGGAGTTCCTCAAAGTTCTCTTTCCACCGCCCAACGATAAACCCCGTCTGGATCAGCAGGGGTACAGTACTATTGTTGCCTGAACATAACGGAGTAGTTTATTTTGTCATGACAGTAAACTGACACGCTGTCTGAATCGTTACTCTTTTCAAAACTGGTGTGATGGTTGAGCTCACGTGTGGACATTAAATGGTTAAAGTGAGGATGGGTCTTCAGACAGTAATTCTAAACTAATAATCTAAACTAGTTTCCGCAAATCTAGGGTGACCATCTGGATACAATCCAGAGGCATTTAGAGAAGGCAGGAAGTTCATATTTATAATAAAATTTCGTGTCACCCACAGTTTCATCTTCACACCACGATAATACCAAAACATCTCACACATCACATCTGAGCGGACGAGGATCTGCGTGTAGAAAGAAATGTCTTTAAATATGCCGCCACCTGAAATAAAACTTGTAGCTCGATTGATCGAGAACGCACTTCCTGAAGCGCTTCCATTGAACTCGTAACTCACACGGACGATGATGAGCTGTTGAATCTCTCGCTCACACTAACGTCACACACAAATAAAAAGGTAAACAACACAATTAAAACTGATGAACTGATGAGTTTGAAAAGCCCTTACCTGCAGTGGCGTTGCAGACCAGCACTAAGGCTAGCATGCAGCTAACGCTCTTCATCCTCATCTTCACACAGATTGACATGACTGAACGGTGACCACAGTTTCCATCTGAAGTGAGAACAGGAACTCGGCTGTCTGGCTGTCAATGTTTTGTTCCGCTTACATAAAAACCACAGTGTCACGTCGTATTAATGTTTTTGTAATGAATACTTGTGTTTCCTTTTATTTTAATACAATATAACTCAAATAAAGTGCCAGTCAGAGACAGTAGTTCAAATGATGCACTTGATGTAAAGAAAAGACATATTTTATCCCTATAAACAAATGTGTGACCAAATGGAGAGCAGACACACACAAACATGTTCATAGCAGTGCAGTTGTGTTTGTATTAAACTAATGAAGTTAAATATTGAGTCTCCTTTACTCTCCTGGTTTGGTCTCCACCAACTCCTGGTGGATATGTCTGACTCTTTATCTCAACGCTGTTGATTGACTCAACCATATGAAATGAAAGTACAATTAAAATGTGTTGATTTGTTACATTTATTTTATTTCTGAACTTATTTTGACAAAAACATGAGATTTTTATTCAACTCCTTTTAAGGTGATTTACTGTGAATACCACGGGCCAAGTCATCGCTCTGCAAGTCACACGTGGATCTCAAGTCTTTGCAGTCAAATCTAGAGTCAAGTCCCAAATCAAGATGGACACGTTTTCAAGAGTCAACCCAAGACAAGTACTTTTGTTGCCTAAACACAACCAAGTACTGTGTTCCCTTTGTTGTCCCTTCTGTTAACGTGCACTAATTATTGGATGCCTGGAAGAACTCAGTTCGACAACTTCTCTCGTTCTCTATATTTATTTACTAAATGATCACAAGTAAAGTAGCAAGCGCTGCAATTGCAAAAGCAGTGAGTGGTACAGCAACACGCAGGTTGGGCAAAGAACAACTGCCCCACCACGGAAGTGTTGCCTTTCATACACAGTTTATCGTCACAGGTTCGTCTCGCCTCGTCCTAACATCTGATTCGCTCTGTCCTGTCAAGAGGAGGAGAATCCCGTGTTCTCATCTTTTCTCACAAGACTGGAACGTGCAACGACCAGTCTATTCCCTAATGTCAATATACTGATAAACAGGTGTGAGTGTTGTGGTGCAAAGCGTGGAACCTTGAGGAACAGACAACCGGACTGTTCTCACAGAAACTTCTCACAGAAAGTATTTGTTAAACTGACCTCGCACAACCTGAACTCTAATAGACAGAAGAATAATGAAATGAAGAATATCTACAGAATATAACGATTTATATTATCACTTCGTTCTTCTTATTTAAATGTGTTTGACAACTCAACTTTTATTTATTTTTCAACAAAATTACATATAATTATTCACGTACAAAGTATTCACATTCTCCATAGATAACTTCATTTTGATAACATTTGTATTCATCAGTGGCGGGCCGTGGATTTTCTACCTGCGTATTCAGTGCCGTCTGAGTCATAGTCTCCATCAGCTGTTAAACAGCTGTGTGAAAAACAATTACATTATAAAATAGCTATCACTTTGTGATTCTGTTTAGGCCAGCAGAGAAGGCTTAGCAAGCCCTGACGGCCACCACTAGTATTCATACAATCCTCTTTTTATATTACAAAAACAAAAGCACTCTTTATTGCTCAATGCGAATATGCACGTTTCCCAAAATTCAGAACTATTCCTTTAATCAGAACACATTCTGATTCACAGCTGCTGAGCACAAACAACAATATAAAATGTCTCCGGAGGCGGACAACGACAACGGAGACGAAGAAGAAGTGTCCACAGATGAGGAGAAGTTCATAATCAAGATAACATCAATCAGAGTAACTAACTAAGTAAATACTTAAGCAATAAGGTACGAGAGGCAGTGCTGTATCGTCAAACGCGTCGGCCTAACAACACCCTTGAACATATAATAACCCTTTCATCATCTTTATTAAACCTAACTAAGTATTTCATCATCTTTATTAAACCTAACTAAGTATTTCATCTTCTTTATTAAACATAACTAAGTATTTCATCATCTTTATTAAACCTAACTAAGTATTTCATCTTCTTTATTAAACATAACTAAGTATTTCATCTTCTTTATTAAACCAAACTAAGTATTTCACCATCTTTAAACTTAACTATTTGGTTTTGTTGTCTAAACCTAACTGAGTTCTTTCCTGTGAAGATGGTGTTTTATTTTGAAAGGACATGTTGAATGGTGACTGTTTCCTGAATGAGTTTTTACCGCTCCTTCTTCTGCATGATGGAGGATCAGAGAACATTTCCTGTTTCTATTTGTCGAGCTGCAAAAGAGAAAAGAGAAACATGGAGATTATGTGTTTAATCACTGTGTCCCAACGTTTCAATGTGAACATTTAACACAGCTTGTTTATGGTAAATATTACAAACATATTTATGCTTTCTGAACTCCAATGTTGTCTGTTTATATAGAAAGTTGAGCATAACAACAAGTGATTCGTTTTTGGTGCAGATCTAAAAGCAATAGCGCCCCCATGTGGTGGTTTGCATACTGTCTTACATTGGAGTCATAACTCCTTCACTTTAAATGCTCAGTAGCAAAAAAAAGCTTTTTGAGTTGGTTCCAGACAAATGAACCACAATCTGTTTAAATCACGATCATTTCCCACTTTTACCCCAGATTATAAAATAATCTTTATTCCAGATGAGCCTGAACAAAAGTCTTTCTTGTGACTGTTTTCTATGATTTGTGTAAATGTTGTATGCGACAGAAACTCCCATAATTCTTACAACATTTAGATGACATGTGCACACGTCAATGTTGATCCGTGCCGATCCATTTACTGACATTTCACCTACAGGTGGCGCTTCAGGCACATGATGAATTTAACTTTTCAGAAGCACAAACTCACCGTGTCTCACGGTGGTGACGGTGATGCCGATCATGAGCACCAAATAGAGGAATCCGAACACCGGACGAACACACATTTCCCACAGAGGAGCTGCAAGACAAGAAACCTTCAGAACCCGACTTCATCCATCACCAGTTATTATCAATCAGATCACATGCAGCCATGTATGCATTCAGAATGTCACTGTTACAGACATATTACAATATTGAGTTGAGTTAATGAACTGGAATTTAAAATTGATCAAAGTTCAACATTTAAATCTCATGGTATTCATTGTGACTGTTTCTGTTTGTAGTCTGCAGGTCTGCACCTGTTTCAGTCGGTGAAGGGAACGTTGTTACAGCTGTTGTTGTTGTTGTTGTTGTTGCTGCTGTTTTTGTTGCTGTTGTTGTTGCTGTTGTTGTTGTTGTTGCTGTTGTTGTTGCTGCTGTTTTTGTTGCTGTTGCTGTTGTTGTTGTTGCTGTTGTTGTTGCTGCTGTTGCTGTTGTTGTTGTTGTTGTTGTTGTTGCTGTTGTTGTTGCTGCTGTTGCTGTTGTTGTTGTTGTTGCTGCTGTTGTTGCTGCTGTAGGTGTGTTGGTTAAGGCTTTGTCTTCAGAGAGAGAGAGAGAGAGAGAGAGAGAGAGAGAGAGAGAGAGAGAGGACATGAATACACAACAGTTGTTGGTGGTATTGTGTAACCTTCATCGTAGAAAAAAGAAAATACACACAACAGCTACACAAAATGCAAATGGTTTTACTGACTGTCACACAATGATTCAGCTTGTTTAAATATTGAACCACAAGGACACAGAGACTTGTTGTGGTGTGTCGAGCATCGGGTTCTCACGACCTTCACTTCCTGTCCATCGCTGTTGTCTCTGTGCTGGCTCTCTCTATCGTCAGTGGTACGAGCAGTTTTATTTTTATAAATAATAATGGAGTAAAGTACTTGATACTTGAAGCATGTTCAAGTCTTTAGGAATAAAAATAAAATAAAAAACCCTGAAATGCAAAAGTACACCAAAAAGCGTCTCAGCTGGAGTACCGAGAGGTAAATATGAAATGAGTCAAAGTTAAAGGAAAAAAACATGTGTTCATTAGAAATGTACAATTTCATGAATGTGACAATATTTAACAAACTTTTATCTCAGGGACGTGAAGCTGAAACAGGAAGAGGAACAACCTCATTAGTTAGATGTTACCTGTTGGGATCACGGTCAGCTCCACTGCTTCACTGTTACAGAAGTATCTTCCAGAGTCGGAGACGGTAACTCTGCTGATGAACAGTGATTTATCTGCCTGGTAACTGTATCGTCTCTGCGGGTCATTAATGTGTTTCATGTCCTGTTCACCAGCAGCTGTCAGTATCTTAACGTTACGTCCATTAATCTCTCTGCTCCACATCACATTGCCCTCCACAGAGTGAGGACAACGGAGAGAGACTGGGGTCTTTTCCTCGACTATTTCATGAATTATTTCTGCAACAGAAACAAAATGTACAATAAACTAGCATCTGGTCTCAGAATTTCAATATTATTCATTTAATATTGCAAAGAACATCAGGAGACTTTGTTTTGTGTCGGCAGGAAACCAAGTCAACATTCACAGTGATCCATCCATTATCAGCATCTGAATTAGATGCTGAACACCTCAGCTGACTCCTTTCAACACGAAGGAGCAGCGCCTCGACTCCAAGCTCCCCCCTGATGTCCGAGCTCCTTACCCTGTCTCTAAGGCTGAGCCCGATGAGGAAACTCAGCTCCTTACCCGATCTCTAAGGCTGAGCCCGGCCACCCTACGGAGGAAGCTCATTTCGGCCGCTTGTATCCGAGACCTCGCTTCACACTCGGCTTTAAAACGGCCCAGTGAATGCTGGAGGTCACGGTCCGAGGAGGCCAACAGGACCACATCATCTGTGAACAGCAGAGAGGCGATCCCGAGACTCCTGAACCTGACGTTCTCCGCCCCCTGGCTGCTCCTAGATATCCTGTCCATGAAGGTCAGGAACAGGACCGGTGATAAAGGGCAGCCCTGGCGGAGACCAACACCCACCGGGAACGTGTCTGACTTACTACCGAGGATACGAACACAGCTCCTACTGCAGGCGTACAGAGACCGGATGGCCCGTGCCAACGGGTCCGGCAGCCCCCACAAAAAAACCCAGAGGGACCCGGTCAAAAGCCTTCTCCAAGTCCACAAAGCACATGTAGACTGGTTGGGCAAACTCCCAGGACCCCTCCAGTAATCTTTGAGGGTAAAGAGCTGGTCCACTATCCACACTGTTCGTCTTGAATCTGAGGTTCAACAAACGGCCGAGCACACTCTCCGGTCCCCCTCCTTGAAGATGGGAACCACCACCCCGGTCTGTCAGTCCATGGGCACTGGTTCCCGACCCCCATGCGACACTGAAGAGGCGTATCAGCCAAGACCCAACAATGTCTCAGGGCGGATCTCATCCACCCCCGGCGCCTTGCCACCAAGGAGCTTTCTGACTACCTTAGTGGCCTCCGCCAGGGATATGGGTGCAACCACCCCAAGTCTTCAGGCGCTGGCCCCTCTCCAGGGGACACGTTGGCCGGGTTTAGGAGTTCCTCAAAGTCCTCTTTCCACCGCCCGATGATATCCCCCGTTCGGGTCAGCAGGGGTACAGTACTATTGTTGCCTGAACATAACGGAGTAGTTTATTTTGTCACGACAGTAAACTGACACGCTGTCTGAATCGTTACTCTTTTCAAAACTGGTGTGATGGTTGAGCTCACGTGTGGACATTAAATGGTTAAAGTGAGGATGGGTCTTCGAACAGTAATTCTAAACTAATAATCTAAACTAGTTTCCGCAAATCTAGCATGACCATCTGGATACAATCCAGAGGCATTTAGAGAAGGCAGGAAGTTCATATTTATAATAAAATTTCGTGTCACCCACAGTTTCATCTTCACACCACGATAATACCAAAACATCTCACACATCACATCTGAGCGGACGAGGATCTGCGTTTAGAAAGAAATGTCTTTAAATATGCCGCCACCTGAAATAAAACTTGTAGCTCGATTGATCGAGAACGCACTTCCTGAAGCGCTTCCATTGAACTCGTAACTCACACGGACGATGATGAGCTGTTGAATCTCTCGCTCACACTAACGTCACACACAAATAAAAAGGTAAACAACACAATTAAAACTGATGAACTGATGAGTTTGAAAAGCCCTTACCTGCAGTGGCGTTGCAGACCAGCACTAAGGCTAGCATGCAGCTAACGCTCTTCATCCTCATCTTCACACAGACTGACATGACTGAACGGTGACCACAGTTTCCATCTGAAGTGAGAACAGGAACTCGGCTGTCTGGCTGTCAATGTTTTGTTCCGCTTACATAAAAACCACAGTGTTACGTCGTATTAATGTTTTTGTAATGAACACTTGTGTTTCCTTTTATTTTAATACAATATAACTCGCACCAAATAAAGAAGAAAAAAAAAGAAACAGAAACACGCACTTTTATTAATCCCCTTGGGGAAATTCTTCTCTGCATGTGACCCATCCCTGGATAGGGAGCAGTGGGCAGCCCTGTGAGGCGCCCGGGGAGCAGCTGAGGGTTCAGTGTCTTGCTCAGGGACACTTTGACATGTGAGCTATGGGGGGACTGGGGATCGAACCGGCTACCTTGTGGTAAAGTGCCAGTCAGAGACAGTAGTTCAAATGATGCACTTGATGTAAAGAAAAGACACATTTTATCCCTATAAACAAATGTGTGACCAAATGGAGAGCAGACACACACAAACATGTTCATAGCAGTGCAGTTGTGTTTGTATTAAACTAATGACGTTAAATATTGAGTCTCCTTTACTCTCCTGGTTTGGTCTCCACCAACTCCTGGTGGATATGTCTGACTCTTTATCTCAACGCTGTTGATTGACTCAACCATATGAAATGAAAGTACAATTAAAATGTGTTGATTTGTTACATTTATTTTATTTCTGAACTTATTTTGACAAAAACATGAGATTTTTATTCAACTCCTTTTAAGGTGATTTACTGTGAATACCACGGGCCAAGTCATCGCTCTCATCAAGTCTTTGCAGTCAAATCTAGAGTCAAGTCTCAAATCAAGACGGACACATTTTCAAGAGTCAACCCAAGACAAGTACTTTTGTTGCCTAAACACAACCAAGTACTGTGTTCCCTTTGTTGTCCCTTCGTTCTTCTTATTTAAATGTGTTTGACAACTCAACTTTCATTTATTTTTCAACAAACTTACATATAATTATTCACGTACAAAGTATTCACATTCTCCATAGATAACTTCATTTTGATAACATTTGTATTCATCAGTGGCGGGCCGTGGATTTTCTACCTGCGCTTTCAGTGCCGTCTGAGTCATAGTCTCCATCAGCTGTTAAACAGCTGTGTGAAAAACAATTACATTATAAAATAGCTATCACTTTTAATTATAAAAATAAAAAGAATATAAAATAAAATATATTTTTTAATTATAAAATAGCTATCACTTTGTGATTCTGTTTAGGCCAGCAGAGAAGGCTTAGCAGGCCCTGACGGCCCACCACTGGTATTCATACAATCCTCTTTTTATATTACAAAAACAAAAGCACTCTTTATTGCTCAATGCGAATATGCACGTTTCCCAACAATCTGAACTATTCCTTTAATCAGAACACATTCTGATTCACAGCTGCTGAGCACAAACAACAATATAAAATGTCTCCGGAGGCGGACAACGACAACGGAGACGAAGAAGAAGTGTCCACAGATGAGGAGTTCATAATCAAGATAACATCAATCAGAGTAACTAACTAAGTAAATACTTAAGCAATAAGGTACGAGAGGCAGTGCTGTATCGTCAAACGCGTCGGCCTAACAACACCCTTGAACATATAATAACCCTTTCATCATCTTTATTAAACCTAACTAAGTATTTCATCATCTTTATTAAACCTAACTAAGTATTTCATCTTCTTTATTAAACATAACTAAGTATTTCATCTTCTTTATTAAACATAACTAAGTATTTCATCTTCTTTATTAAACCAAACTAAGTATTTCATCTTCTTTATTAAACATAACTAAGTATTTCATCTTCTTTATTAAACATAACTAAGTATTTCATCTTCTTTATTAAACATAACTAAGTATTTCATCTTCTTTATTAAACATAACTAAGTATGTCATCTTCTTTATTAAACATAACTAAGTATTTCATCTTCTTTATTAAACATAACTAAGTATTTCATCTTCTTTATTAAACATAACTAAGTATTTCATCTTCTTTATTAAACATAACTAAGTATTTCATCTTCTTTATTAAACCAAACTAAGTATTTCATCTTCTTTATTAAACATAACTAAGTATTTCATCTTCTTTATTAAACCTAACTAAGTATTTCATCTTCTTTATTAAACATAACTAAGTATTTCATCTTCTTTATTAAACATAACTAAGTATTTCATCATCTTTATTAAACCTAACTAAGTATTTCATCTTCTTTATTAAACATAACTAAGTATTTCATCTTCTTTATTAAACCAAACTAAGTATTTCACCATCTTTAAACTTAACTATTTGGTTTTGTTGTCTAAACCTAAGTGAGTTCTTTCCTGTGAAGATGGTGTTTTATTTTGAAAGGACATGTTGAATGGTGACTGTTTCCTGAATGAGTTTTTACCGCTCCTTCTTCTGCATGATGGAGGATCAGAGAACATTTCCTGTTTCTATTTGTCGAGCTGCAAAAGAGAAAAGAGAAACATGGAGATTATGTGTTTAATCACTGTGTCCCAACGTTTCAATGTGAACATTTAACACAGCTTGTTTATGGTAAATATTACAAACATATTTATGCTTTCTGAACTCCAATGTTGTCTGTTTATATAGAAAGTTGAGCAAAACAACAAGTGATTCGTTTTTGGTGCAGATCTAAAAGCAATAGCGCCCCCATGTGGTGGTTTGCATACTGTCTTACATTGGAGTCATAACTCCTTCACTTTAAATGCTCAGTAGCAAAAAAAAGCTTTTTGAGTTGGTTCCAGACAAATGAACCACAATCTGTTTAAATCACGATCATTTCCCACTTTTACCCCAGATTATAAAATAATCTTTATTCCAGATGAGCCTGAACAAAAGTCTTTCTTGTGACTGTTTTCTATGATTTGTGTAAATGTTGTATGCGACAGAAACTCCCATAATTCTTACAACATTTAGATGACATGTGCACACGTCAATGTTGATCTGTGCCGATCCATTTACTGACATTTCACCTACAGGTGGCGCTTCAGGCACATGATGAATTTAACTTTTCAGAAGCACAAACTCACCGTGTCTCACGGTGGTGACGGTGATGCCGATCATGATCACCAAATAGAGGAATCCGAACACCGGACGAACACACATTTCCCACAGAGGAGCTGCAAGACAAGAAACCTTCAGAACCCGACTTCATCCATCACCAGTTATTATCAATCAGATCACATGCAGCCATGTATGCATTCAGAATGTCACTGTTACAGACATATTACAATATTGAATTGAGTTAATGAACTGGAATTTAAAATGTATCAAAGTTCAACATTTAAATCTCATGGTATTCATTGTGACTGTTTCTGTTTGTAGTCTGCAGGTCTGCACCTGTTTCAGTCGGTGAAGGGAACGTTGTTACAGCTGTTGCTGTTGTTGTTGTTGTTGTTGTTGTTGTTGTTGTTGTTGTTGTTGCTGCTGTAGGTGTGGTGGTTGAGGCTTTGTCTTTAGAGAGAGAGAGAGAGAGGACATACATACACAACAGTTGTTGGTGGTATTGTGTAACCTTCATCGTAGAAAAAAGAAAATACACACAACAGCTACACAAAATGCAAATGGTTTTACTGACTGTCACACAATGATTCAGCTTGTTTAAATATTGAACCACAAGGACACAGCGACTTGTTGTGGTGTGTCGAGCATCGGGTTCTCACGACCTTCACTTCCTGTCCATCGCTGTTGTCTCTGCTGGCTCTCTCTATCGTCAGTGGTACGAGCAGTTTTATTTTTATAAATAATAATGGAGTAAAGTACTTGATACTTGAAGCATGTTCAAGTCTTTAGGAATAAAAATAAAATACCCTGAAATGCAGAAGTACACCAAAAAGCCTTTCAATTACTAGAATTACGTTTGCATGTGGTTGTTATCAAACTAAAACTAATTCACAGTATAAATTCACCACAAGCCTCTAAGAAGTCTGCTTTACTTCCTCACATCATCCTCTGTTCCTCTCTGACTTCTTGTGTCTCACCTTTGATCACATTCAGGTACGCAGCAGCTTCTCCATTACAGTAGTAAAGTCCAGAGTGTTTAAGCTGCACAGACGTTATAGTCAACGTCTGGTCAACAGGTGAAACATAAATCCCTCTCTGATAATGTAGTTCATCATTGTTTCTGTTGCTCCATCTTTTATGTGATCCTCCAGCATCAGGAGGGCATGTCAGAGTGGCGGCTGTCCCCTCTGTGGCATCAAGTCTGGTGATTCCTGCACACAACAAAACACTTATGTTTCATAATGCACCATCACTAACGTATCACATGAGAAGAGTTTTAGGGGATATTTCCATTTAAAATCTTCTCCATGTACATGATAATTCATTTGAAGAGATTTTAGACTTGTTTTTTTAACAGTATCTATAGTATATAGTACATTTATTTAATCCTTTATTTAAATATTACCATGTAAATGAGAACTCATAATATCCCCTCACCAAACATACATTTACAATAAATAAGACATTTCCCTTTTCCCTTTTAAATGCAGTGAGTTATACGTTGAATATGATCGTGTAAGTTGTTGTTTTTGTATTATAAGTCAACTATATGTGGCGTCACCGACACAGGACCTCATACTATACTGCAGACTGCATGTACTTTATGTGTTATTAAATAACGTTGAGTTTCCAGATGGAAGAATAACCACTAAAAAGAGTGAAGTGATGAATGTGAAAGGTTCTTACCTGCAGAGACGCTGCAGCCCAGAACCAACGCCAACAGGCAGCTGCAGATCTTCATCCTCGTCTTCACGCGGCTGAACTGATTCAGGATCTTCAGTTACTTCCTTTGTTGAAGATGAACAGGAAACGCGTGGCGTGGTGTTTCTTTCCATCGTTGATGACGTATGAGTTCATACGGAAGAGGACAGCAAATACAACTTTTACAGATGCAAACTTCACAACCAGAGTTCTCTTATTTTATTCACAGTTTAAGTAAATATTTTGCTCCTTTATTGTTTTTCTTCCACCATACTGCTTTTCATTTTTGTTGGTAGCTCGTAAATGAGTCCAAAGCGTGTCTGTCTGGGACGGTGGGACGGTACTGTTCATAGCACCGTGCTAGAAATCAAGCAAATGTGGACAAAAACAAGACAAAGGCTTTTCCTGATTGAATAAGACACTGTGAAGTCACTGAGTGAATGTTTACTTCAGTAGCAGCTGGTTAGAAAACCCTCATACCTCAGTTATTAATATAAATATCACAATTGTGCTCATTCTTCTACGAAAGAAATCTGTCGACAAGCGGCTTTATGAATATAAAGTGTTCAAATTCAGGCTGCAGGTTTAGGTCGTAAAAAACGACCCAAAGTGAGTAGCGGGTGTGAATGACTCATGCAAATGTTTTCTGTTGGGAAACGTGATGCTCAGGTTCAGACAACATGTTAATGCTTTCAATAATGTGGCAAACAGTCAACAAGAAGCTTAGAAAAAGAGATATGAGAAAAAACCTAGCTGCTGCAGTTTGATTCAAACCAGAAATATATGCTGAAGGCGCCCATATCTTTTCAAAAACATGCATTTTTTGTGTGTAGTTTTATATTTTTGGCCCACATCCTGCGCTGATCTGTTGATCTTTCTTTACTTTTGATTGTTCCAGAGGTTTATTTTTTATTTAATACACTGAAATAACGCATTACAAGCAGTTCATTCTCAAGAAACACAGACACACCATTGTGGAAGGGCCTGGTTTATTTAATTTAGGAAACACGTTGTTTTTGTATGAACGTTTTTGAAAATGCACTCATGTTCCTTCTTTTTCAACAATAAAATGAGAATACGTGCACCAAGGACTAAAGGTGACGTGTGTTTAGCTCATTTGCATAAATAATGTAGGGGTTTCAGTGCAGCAGCTCTCGAGCCGCCATGCTTCAGCTTGTCCTCGTGCGACCCTCAGTGGAGCTATCTCATTATTATTATTCAAAATGTCAAATATTAGTCATTTATTAATAAGCATGATGTATATTTGTGTCGTCATCTGTGTTATCTGGTGTGTAGTGTGGCTTAATGGAGTGTTACTTTCACGGTCAACGAAAACCCCGTTGTTGTTGTTTTTTGCTGATGAACCGTAATTGGCCAGCGCGCCTGTCAATTCAACGCGGAGGTCCCGGAATTTCTTCGCGTCTATTGGCTGGTTGTTCCTGTCCATCAAAACGCGCAGTTGCGATTGGTCCAAATCACCCTTCACGACGGCACTCTGTGACTCATCTCATTGGTCCTCCGCGTGGTCAAATCCCACCCTTCCTCGTTTCTCATTGGCTGCTCCGTTTCAAATGGGCGGCGACTTTCCTGGAGGAGGAAAAAAAAAAACTCGTTTCCTTGTCTGTCATATGCGAAGCGAAGAGGAAGAGCCGATTAATCAACTCAAACGGATTAAATATCACTTTTCCGACGCAGGGAATACAACTTCACCGTGACCTATAAATGTATCTAATGCTCGGCATCACCCGGGAACCTTAATGCTAAAGCTAGCGGCCATATTGTGCGTGTTTAGCCCGCTGTTGTCACCCATCTGCCCGCTCTCCGGACGCCTTTGTGGCGATGAGTGCGGATCTGCTCTCGGATCTGGACACGCGCTTCTTCGCCGATAACCTGCTCACGAGCGCGGACTGGGGTGAGTTCACGCGCGCTTCCTCTTTATTACGTTTTATTTCGAGAAAAGAAGCTAACATTACGTGAGCTGCACGCGGTGGGTGTGTGTGCGCGTGCGCGTGTGTTTATTACGCTTCCTCAGTCAGCGGAAGACCCCGGATGTGTCAGTTTGTCTTCTGGCGGAGGAAAGCGTGACGTCACACGTTTAAAAAAACAACCATTCTATCTATCTATCTATCTATCTATCTATCTATCTATCTATCTATCTATCTATCTATCTATCTATCTTGTAAAAGGTGCTATTCTGGGCGACATCTTTAATTAAAAGCACTTTTATATATGTACTTTGGCCAATGTACTGCTTGTTTTTAATAAATGTAATGGTTTTTATTATGAATCTACCAGGTAGATGTTTAAGTTGATAATGAGACCAGATGCAGTTAAGCATCCAGACAGAAAAGTGCCCCCTTAAGTACATAAATATAGCTTAGAATGAAACAACAAGGGGTTTAAATACACTATATACACAGTCTGTGCAGTACAAACTGTGTGTATAAGTACACTTTATACACAAGGATTGTCTTACAGCAGCAGGTCTTGCAGGTATTACAGAGACAGTAAAAATACACGTCAAGAGAGATATATATTTATATTCTAGAGATCTTTTTTTGTAGAATATACACTAAAAATAAAGTATTCAATATATACTGTAGATCAATATACAGAATATAGACGGCAGTATACATAAGAAGCTGCTTGTTTTATTTAAGGACACTAAATGTTTGCATACTAGGATGTTTTTGTTTGTTTTGTTGTTATAATAACAGTGTTTGTCTGTAATAAGTGAGGGATTATAGGTATTTATGTTGTGTTAAACTAAATCCTAAAAAATAAAGAGATACTGGTGAACTCGCTCATTTAAAAAGAGAGAATTTTATCAAAAGAAATGATGATAAATGATAGGAGATCAGCGATAATGATGAATTATTTATTGTATTCAGAACCCATTAAATCTCATCCTGGGAGCCGTATCATATTTATCCATTTAATTATGTAATAATAATTGATAATGTTAATGCGTGAGAACCAATTAGAGGCAGACAGAAGTGAAACACATCCACCAGCTGCTGTTGACTCGTCTCTTTTACTGTTTTGTTTGTACATTTAACAGAGGAGTCTTCTTCTTCTTCCTCTTCCTCTTCCTCTTCCTCCTCCTCTGTCGGTCAATAAACGATCAGAACAGATTAGATGAAACTTTATTGATCTCTGCAAGAGAACTGAAAACACATTTAATACAAAGCAAAAAACACTGAAGATAATTAGATGAAAAAAACAAATATTATCTGAGTTGATACCTTCTATAAAATAAAATGTTTTCATCATAAAATACTTTTTATGTGATATATTTTATTTTTTACAATATTTATTTTATTAATTTGCAGCGTCTAAGATTCAGTTTTTGTGTCATCTGTTAGTTAATTATTACGGATTGAATTATTTGTTTTGTTCAAAAAGAAAACTACATTATGTTTGACATAGATACTTGCATCCATGAAATAATGTTCCTAATATAGCGCGGGCACATTTAATGCACATATTTAAATACATTCTGATGTATTAATATCCTGTGGATCAATACTTCCCGGTGTTTGTTCTCAAAGTCCGGGTCGTGAAGCCCGACGGGACATCAGTCAGACGAGGTCACGAGAAACTCTCGTCTGGTTTGTTGAACTGGAAGTTTAAAGTCACGTCATCAGTTTGCCTCAAAATATGAGAAAAGATTCAGTTCACAATAAAATATGATGAGGAAAACAACACAAATGACCTGAACCGGATCAAGTGAATGAATCCACTGATCAATAGAGCTGAAACTTATTATTCATTTAGTCTGTTGTTGTTTTCATTGAAGTCGTCAATTCATTATTTTCTTCATAGAAATGTGAATACAAATATTTTTTTATATTTTTTTTAAACTCAGCATAAAGAGGTTCAGATTAAATGTACACAGATTAAAATGTGTTGGGACGATCAATAATGGAAAACGACAAGAAAATAATATAGTTGAGCCTTTTTTTTTTTACTTCTTCTTTAAACGGAGGTCCTGATCTGAATCATTATTATTATTTTGTATAATTTTTCTCCAAGACGAGGAGGCCTTTTACAGCTGCTTAATCAATAATGAAGATTTATAATAATAATAATGATAATAAATAAATATAATACAAATAATAATAATTATAAAATTAAAATAATTATATAATAAAATAATTATGTAATACAAATAATGATTATTATAATTGTTTTAAGCAACGATTCACTGGCTCCTGTTTCTAAAAATGTGAATAATTTCAGTTTCTCTTTGTCTTCTGTGAAGTTAAACTGAATACATAATGCTAATTCCTACTCTGTATCTACATGCTGGACGATGCTAAT
>JBAMJR010000167.1:80000-92500 GCA_038501785.1 Myoxocephalus aenaeus
TAATGCCGTATAAATAGTTATAAACATGGTTTTATGCCGTATAAATAGTTATAAACATGGTTTTAATGCCGTATACATAGTTATAAACATGGTTTTAATGCCGTATAAATAGTTATAAACATGGTTTTATGCCGTATAAATAGTTATTAACATGGTTTTATGCCGTATAAATAGTTATTAACATGGTTTTATGCCGTATAAATAGTTATTAACATGGTTTTAATGCCGTATAAATAGTTATAAACATGGTTTTATGCCGTATAAATAGTTATAAACATGGTTTTATGCCGTATAAATAGTTATAAACATGGTTTTATGCCGTATAAATAGTTATAAACATGGTTTTATGCCGTATAAATAGTTATTAACATGTTTTATGCCGTATATAAACAGTTATTAACATGTTAAAAGCTCAACTTGATGTTTCTGTCTCCTCTCTGAAGGGGAAGCCCCCGTGATGAAGAGTGAGATGACGATCACACGGCCGCTACCGGTGGAAATGTGTAAGCACACACACACACACACACACACACACACACACACACACACACACACACACACACAGGTGTGTATTAACCTGTTTGTGTGTCCAGTGTTCAAGGTGAAAGCCGAGCCTCCGTCTCCGGCCTCCTCGCTCGGGTCCGACTGCTCTTCGCTGTCCCCGGACCCTCAGGTGTGTGTTTAACCTGACGGGTGTCTTCATGCTCATGTCGCTTTACTTTACACCGTGGGGCTCATGCAGAACATTCACGTTAACGTAGATGCAGCTCCAGCTGCTCATCTGGATGTTTTTTCACATTAAAAGCCTCCTGAAAGGGCTTTTTAATGTGAAAAGTCCACTATAAAGAATAAAGTCCTGGTTTCCACTGCTTGAGAACGTGTTTCTAACCTCCGTCCAGGTCTCCGTGAAGGGAGAGGAGAACCCTCCCACTCCTCCCTACATGTACGGAGACGTGCTGTCGCCTCCGCTGGGCTCCTTGGAGATCACCGTGGCAACGTCATCCGTGCCCAAGCTGCAGCTGCAGACGGCCATGCAGACGCAGCTGCAGGCGGCCATGCAGACGCAGCTGCAGGCGGCCATGCAGACGCAGCTGCAGGCGGCCATGCAGACGCAGCTGCAGGCGGCCATGCAGACGCAGACGCCAACGGTCATCAGTGGAATGCAGACGCAGGCCGGTGGGTTCAGACGGGAGGAAACTTGTGTTTTCGGTTACAAATACTTCAAATACGAGTTTAACTCGTTGTATTTGAAGTATTTGTAACCGAAAACACAAGTTTTAACATGTTTTTACTCCCTATAAATAGTTCTTAACATATTTTTATGACGTATAAATGGTTATAAACATATTTTTATGCTGTTTAAATGGTTATAAACATGTTTTTATGCTATATAAATAGTTATTAACATGTTTTTATGCTGTATAAAAAGTTATTAACATATTTATTTGCCGTATAAATAGTTATTAACATGTTTTATGCCGTATATAAATAGTTATTAACATGTCTTTATGCCGTATATAAATAGTTATTTACATGTTTTATGCCGTATATAAATAGTTATTAACATGTTTATTTGCCGTATATAAATAGTTATTAACATGTCTTTATGCCGTATATAAATAGTTATTTACATGTTTTATGCCGTATATAAATAGTTATTAACATGTCTTTATGCCGTATATAAATAGTTATTTACATGTTTTATGCCGTATATAAATAGTTATTTACATGTTTATGCCGTATATAAATAGTTATTTACATGTTTTATGCCGTATATAAATAGTTATTAACATATTTATTTGCCATATAAATAGTTCTTAACATGTCTTTATGCCGTATAAATAGTTCTTAACATGTCTTTATGCCGTCTAAATAGTTTATTAACATGTTTATTTGCCGTATAAATAGTTATTAACATGTTTTATGCCGTATATAAATAGTTATTAACATGTCTTTATGCGTATATAAATAGTTATTTACATGTCTTTATGCCCGTATATAAATAGATTATTAACATGTTTTATGCCGTATATAAATAGTTATTAACATGTCTTTATGCCGTATATAAATAGTTATTAACATGTCTTTATGCCGTATATAAATAGTTATTTACATGTCTTTATGCCGTATATAAATAGTTATTTACATGTCTTTATGGCCGTATATAAATAGTTATTAACATGTCTTTTATGCCGTATATAAATAGTTATTAACATGTCTTTATGCCGTATATAAATAGTTATTTACATGTCTTTATGCCGTATATAAATAGTTATTAACATGTTTTATGCCGTATATAAATAGTTATTAACATGTCTTTATGCGTATATAAATAGTTCTTAACATGTCTTTATGCCGTATATAAATAGTTATTTACATGTCTTTATGCCGTATATAAATAGTTATTAACATGTTTTATGCCGTATATAAATAGTTATTAACATGTCTTTATGCCGTATATAAATAGTTCTTAACATGTCTTTATGCGTATATAAATAGTTATTAACATGTTTTATGCCGTATATAAATAGTTATTAACATGTTTATGCCGTATATAAATAGTTATTAACATGTCTTTATGCCGTAATATAAATAGTTATTAACATGTCTTTATGCCGTATATAAATAGTTCTTAACATGTCTTTATGCCGTATATAAATAGTTATTAACATGTCTTTATGCCGTATATAAATAGTTATTTACATGTCTTTATGCCGTATATAAATAGTTATTTACATGTTTTATGCCGTATATAAATAGTTATTAACATGTTTTATGCCGTAAGATAAATAGTTATTAACATGTCTTTATGCCGTATATAAATAGTTATTTACATGTTTTATGCCGTATATAAATAGTTTCTTAACATGTCTTTATGCCGTATATAAATAGTTATTTACATGTTTTATGCCGTATATAAATAGTTATTTACATGTCTTTATGCCGTATATAAATAGTTATTTACATGTTTTATGCCGTATATAAATAGTTATTTACATGTTTTATGCCGTATATAAATAGTTATTTACATGTCCTTTATGCCCGTATATAAATAGTTATTTACATGTCTTTATGCCGTATATAAATAGTTATTAACATGTCTTTATGCCGTATATAAATAGTTATTAACATGTCTTTATGCCGTATATAAATAGTTATTAACATGTCTTTATGCCGTATATAAATAGTTTATTAACATGTCTTTATGCCGTATAAAAATAGTTCTTAACATGTCTTTATGCCGTATATAAATAGTTATTTACATGTTATATGCCGTATATAAATAGTTCTTAACATGTCTTTATGCCGTATATAAATAGTTATTTACATGTTTTATGCCGGTATATAAATAGTTCTTAACATCTCTTTATGCCGTATATAAATAGTTATTAACATGTCTTTATGCCGTATATAAATAGTTATTTACATGTTTTATGCCGGTATATAAATAGTTCTTAACATGTCTTTTCTTGAAGCTGTGCCGGGGTTCGGCCTCCGCTGAAGGTCGGCTCCATCCTGAGCACCAAGCCTCCCATCCAGCCCAGACCGCTGTGCGTCACCGCGCTGCCCGTCCCCGTACCCCAGACCCAGACCCAACCCAGACCCTCATCCTGCAGGGCCTCCCCCCTCTGGACCAGAACCGAGCCGGTGAGAGAGCGTTTAGGTTTCATGACGATTCCTTTAAATGTCAAAGGATCCGAGAACTGATGACCCGTCTCTCTGCTTGTTCCTCTTCCTCTCCTTCCTCCTCTTACTCCTCCTCCTCTTCCTCCTCCCCCCTCCTCCTCCAGTCGTCTTGTCTCAGTCCGTCTGTCTCGGCTCGGCTCCCGCCGTCGTGAAGATGGAGCCCGTATCTCCCAGCATGCCTCAGCACTGCTCCGGCCCCACGGCTCCGCCCACCAGCAAGCCCATCGTGCCGGCCACGACGGCGGCGGCGGCGTTACCCGGCAACCACTCCAACGACGTCGACGTGAGTGAAGGAACCGTCGGCCATGTTGGATCGTTTCTGAATAATGAAGTCATGAGGTCATGAGGTCATGAGGAACCGCCTGCAGCGGGTTGGAGGAGGAAAGGAACGGCCGAGGAGGAAAGGAAAGAAGGAAGGAGAGATGAAGGAAAGGACAAGAAAGAGTAAAGAAGCGATATAAAGAAAGGAAAGAAAATGAATCAATGAAGGGGGAGGAAAGGGAAGAAGGAAGGAAGGATGGAAAGGAACAAAGGAAAGAGGAGATGGAAAGGGAAAAAAAGAATCAATGAAGGGGATGGAAAGGAGGAGGGAGGGATGAAAAGACACGAGGAAGAAAGAGTGATATGAAGGGAAAAATGGATAGGAGGAAGTAAATAAGGAAGGAAAGCTCCATTTAAGTGTCTTTATTATTATTATTATTATTATTATTATTATTATCCAGAGAAGCTCTATGTTTTTAGATGTGTATAGTCTCTTTTCATAATTAACCTGACGTTAATAAAGTCGTCCATGAATGTGAGATATGAGTTGACAGACGATCACAGTGGACGGATCACAGTTTGTGGCGTTTCTGTGGTTTCACTCGTCGTCTTCACGGTCCGTTTAGTTTCTCGTTCTCTTGATGAAAGAACAGTTTCATGACGCGCTGCTTCGTCTCTGCAGCAGCTGTGAGGCTCGTTCACCTGCAGAGAGACGACAGGAGACTAAAGCGTCGTGCAGGAGATTGATTTAAACACTCAAAAGATAAAAATAGAATGAAAGTTGATTACTATTCTTGAATCTGGTTCAAAGTCAGTTTGGTGACGTCAGCTGACTGAAGTCTCTCCTATCAGCTGACACGGGATCAGTTTCACTCAAGTCTGATGATGTCACTCACCTGCTGAACCTTTGTTTTCTGTTTTCACTCCTCTTCTTCTTCTTCTTCTTCTTCTTTATCTGTGTAACTCTTCTTTCCGCCGGGATATTCCCATCCCTTATTCCTCTTTCTCCTCCCCTTCCTCCTCTACCTCCTACCCTTCCTCCCCCTCTTCCTCCTTCTCCTTCTTTATCTGTACAACTCTTCTTTCCTCCGGGCTATTCCCATCCCTTATTCCTCTGTATCCCCCCCCCCCTCCTCTTCCTCCCTCCTCCTCCCCCCCCCCTCCCCCCCTCCAGATGAAGGTGATGAAGCGGCAGCAGCGGATGATAAAGAACCGGGAGTCGGCGTGTCAGTCCCGGAAGAAGAAGAAGGAGTACCTGCAGAACCTGGAGGGTCAGCTCCGGGAGGCGCAGCAGGAGAACGAGCGGCTCCGCCGGGAGAACCAGGCGCTGAGGGAGAGACTGGCCGGGAAGGAGGTGAGGAGGAGGAGGAGGAGGAGGAGGAGGAGGAGGAGGAGGAGGAGGAGGAGGAGGAGGAGGAGGAGGAGGGGGGCGTGAGGAGGGAGGAGGAGGAGGAGGAGGAGGAGGAGGAGGGCGGCGGCGGCGGCGTGAGGAGGAGGAGGAGGAGGAGGAGGAGGAGGAGGAGGAGGAGGAGGAGGAGGAGGAGGAGGAGAGACGTGAGGAAGAGGAGGGAGGGCGTGACTCTTCATCCTCTCGGTCAACCGTGTCTCCTTAAGAAAAAGTTAAATTAACTTAAGAAAAAGAGCTACTCAATAACATCAAATTATCTTAAGATAATTTAATGTTATTGAGTAGCTCTTTTTCTTAAGAGCTACTCAATAACATTAAATTATCTTTAGAAAAAGAGCTACTTCTTCTTCTACAGTTTATTTAAAGGCGTCTGTGTCAGAGATAGGTCGATGTTAAAAACAAATAGAAAGGGAAGAAGGAAACAGAAAAGGTCTTATTTAGAAAAACTGAATATGATGTCTGTATAAACACACACATTTCCATCAAAAGATTAAACTATTTATTTAACAAAAACACAAAGTCAGAAGTGCTGTAAAACTTGTTTTAAACGGTTGAATAATGTAAAATAAGTCATTGTAAAGAGATGATATTTCATAGATCAGTTAAAGCTCGTGCTGCCTCAATAATCACCAAATAACATCTCAAAATAATAAAGAAAATGAAGATTCCTCTGCCAGGATGTGAATGATGTGAAAGGACAGAGAGCCTGAGAGTTATTCCTCTGAGGAGCTCCAGAAGATCAACACTCACATTCCTGAGCGGCGTTCAGACAGAACTCTTCAAAGTGGGTCTGACCTTGATGACCTTGATGTGACCTTGATGTGACCTTGATGTGACCTCCGGTCCGTCTCGCTGCATCAAGAATGAACTAACGGTGAACAAGTGGAATAAAAAGCCTCAAACTGAATTATTTAGCGGTTCTGATTCTCAGAGTTGCTCCGCCTGACTTCTCCTTCACACAGTTCAGCTGCTGGTTATGAACTCGACTATCAACAACAACAACAGGTTGAACTGGAGTTACTGAGTCTAAAACACAGAGAAACCTGTAAGACAAGACTGTGGGGAAACGGGGACGTGGAACTAATATGCAAATATCCTCTGGTTCCTCTTGCGTTGAACGCAGACACTAGAAAGCTGTTGTAGTTTTTAGATTAAAGATAAATAATCCCAGAGGAAGTAAAGAAGAACTTTCTTTCTTTCTGTCGTCGTGTTCTGAGTGTTTTGTTAACTTTTCCCTCCTCTTTGTCTTGCAGGGCAGCGACTCTGCAGGCAACAAGAGAGCAGTTTGTGTGATGGCCGTCCTTCTGTTCATGACCTTCAGCTTCGGACCCGCCAGGTACCCTCCTCTTCCTGTCCTCCTCTTCCTGTCCTCCTCTTCCTGTCCTCCTCTTCCTGTCCTCCTCTTCCTGTCCTCCTCTTCCTGTCCTCCTCTTCCTGTCCTCCTCTTCTTGTCCTCCTCTTCCTGTCCTCCTTCTTCTTCCTGTCCTCCTCTTCCTGTCCTCCTCTTCCTGTCCTCCTCTTCTTCCTGTCTTCCTTCTTCTTCTTGTCCTCCTCCTTCTTCTTGTCCTCCTCCGTCTTCTTGTCCTCCTCTTCTTCCTGTCCTCTTCTTCCTGTCTTCCTTCTTCTTCCTGTCCTCCTTCTTCTTCCTGTCCTCCTTCTTCTTCCTGTCCTCCTCCGTCTTCCTGTCCTCTTCTTCCTGTCCTCCTTCTTCTTCTTGTCTTCCTTCTTCTTCCTGTCCTCTTCTTCCTGTCCTCCTTCTTCTTCTTGTCTTCCTTCTTCTTCCTGTCCTCCTTCTTCTTCCTGTCCTCCTTCTTCTTCTTGTCCTCCTTCTTCTTCCTGTCCTCCTTCTTCTTCCTGTCCTCCTCCGTCTTCCTGTCCTCTTCTTCTTGTCCTCCTTCTTCTTCTTGTCCTCCGTCTTCTTCCTGTCCTCCGTCTTCTTCCTGTCCTCCGTCTTCTTGTCCTTCTTCTTCTTGTCCTCCTTCTTCTTCCTGTCCTCTTCTTCCTGTCCTCCGTCTTCTTCTTCCTGTCCTCTTCTTCCTGTCCTCCTTCTTCTTCCTGTCCTCCTTCTTCTTCCTGTCCTCCTTCTTCTTCCTGTCCTCCTTCTTCTTCCTGTCCTCCTTCTTCTTCCTGTCCTCCTTCTTCTTCCTGTCCTCCGTCCTCTTCTTCCTGTCCTCCTTCTTCCTGTCCTCCTTCTTCTTCCTGTCCTCCTTCTTCTTCCTGTCCTCCTTCTTCTTCCTGTCCTCCTTCTTCTTCCTGTCCTCCTTCTTCTTCTTGTCCTCCTTCTTCTTCTTGTCCTCCGTCTTCTTCCTGTCCTCCTCTTCTTGTCCTCCGTCTTCTTGTCCTCTGTCTTCTTCAAATGAAACCTTCCTGTTTCTGACTCTTCTCTGCAGCATCTCAGACAGGAAGCTGTCGGGCCTCCAGGACGGCGTGGTGACGTACACGGGGCGGAGGCTGCTGGAGATGGAGCAACAGCAACAACAACAACAACAACAACAGCAACAACAGCAACAGCAGCAACAGCAACAGCAGCAACAGCAACGGCCTCCCAGCAGAATGGAGGACAGGACGGAGACGGAGGAGGACGGAGGAGAAGAAGCTGCAGAGACGTATCAGTTCAGGTGAGAAGAACCTGAGGACATGATCATATATATTTATTTATATATAAATATTGTAGAGATTCCTTCTTCTAACGTGTGTGTGTGTGTGTGTGTGTGTGTGTGTGTGTGTGTGTGTGTGTGTGTGTGTGTGTGTGTGTGTGTGTCTGTAGGAACCTGAGTGACGTGTTCAGTGACATGAAGGATCTGGTTCTTCAGGACATCGATCGTTACTTCAGTTCTTCAGACTGTCGGCAGTTTAACCGCTCAGAGTCTCTCAGGTCAACACTCATTGTTGTGTTTGGTTCTTCTTCATCATCTCCTCCTCTTCCTCCTCTTCATCCTCCTGCTACTCTTCAGATTCACAAACACACACTTTATAAAACAAAACACACTTCTAGTTTATCACTGAATAGAACTCTCTCTCTCTCTTCCTTCCATCCTTCTTTCATCTCTTCATTCCCTTTCCCCCTCTTTTCTTCTTTCCTTCCCTTCCTTTCCATCCTTCTTTCATCTCCTCATTCCTTTCTTCCCTTTCACCCCTCTTCTTTTCTTATTTCCTCTCTTCCTTCTTTCTTTCCTTTCTCTCTTCCTTCTCATCCTTCTTTCAATCCTTTCTTCTTTCTTACATCCGTCCCTCTTTCCTCTCTCATCCCCTCATTTCTTCTTTTCCTTTCTTTTTAGGATTTAAATGTTTTAAAACATCTTTTTAGAAACATGATGACGTTAAGAAGGACAAAGAGGAGGTTCAGCATTATAATGATGAGTATTCTTCTCCCTCCTCGTTGTCTTGCAGGCTGGCAGACGAGCTGAGGGGTTGGGTCCAGAGACACCAGATCGACCGGAAGAAGTCGGGAGGAAAACCAAAAGTCCCCAAGAAAGCCAAGATCGCCCAGGTTCAGTCCTTCTTCTTCCTCCTCTTCTTCCTCTTCCTCCTGATGCTGCACCTTCAGGAGTAAACTGATCATTAACGTTTTGTATTAACGGTTTTGCAGAAAGCTCAGCTGAGGAAGACGAACTTCTCCAGATATCTGCCGATCCAGGCTCACCGCTCCATAGAAAGGTCCGGTTCACCCAACGACTGTAGTTCTTCACTTATTATATATATATATATATATATATATATATATATATATATATATATATATATATATATTTTCATTCACATAAATACTGAAAGCAGTCAGCCGGGTGAAGAGAATAAAAGCAGCTTCATTAGAACATATAAATGAGATAATAACCGGCTGATGGTGACATTTAATATCTCTAAACAGACACAAATACATTGTTTTGAGTAAATTTCAGCTTTAATCTTACTCAAACACAAGTAATGTTTCAGTCAGTGAAACGCTTTCTTTGAGGCTTTTATTTTGTAGTAAGACTTGAGCTTCCTGTCTGCAGTCAGCTGCAGGTGCTTCCTGGTCCGGAGGTCCGGTACAGCGACTTCCTGGACGCCATCGAACGCCGAGAGGACACTTTCTACGTCGTGTCCTTCAGACGGGTACGACTGCTGCCGATTGTTTGATTATTATTTTATATATTTAATAGTTGTAGCGGCTTCTGGCTCCTTTGTATTTAATGTTTGTGTGTGTTTAGTCGCGTTGTTGATGGATTTAGATCCTAATGTCTTCAGACATTTTACCTGTTTGAATATATATATATATATATATATATATATATATATATATATATTTATTGAACATGTCCAATTTTCATTTAGTTATTGGCTGATCTGGAGGCAGCTTTGATCACAAACAACCCCTCCCTACAGGCGCTAACGCTAACCGCTAGCTTACACATGTGCCAGCCTTACACGTAAACTAAAATACACAAAAATGTGGTTATTACGGTAAATTTAAAGTATCGTAGACCAAACCCAGCAGGCCATGTGCTGCTTTTTAATGTTCTGTAGCTGTAGCATGACGTCATGGTGGAATTAGCACGCTAGCTAGCTAACTAGCTAACGAGTAGGATTCAATCACTTGATGATGGTTTAATTTCACGTCCAGAAAAGAGAGAAAAGTCTCGTGCTGTGATTTTAACACTGGTGACAGAAGATGAGACGACCAAAGCCTCCCAGTCCTCCCAGTCCTCCCAGTCCTCCCAGTCCTCCCAGTCCCATGAACCGTGTCTGATGGTGAAACCGGTTTCTCTCCACAGGATCACCTGCTGCTGCCGGCCATCAGCCACAACAAGACCAGCCGACCCAAAATGTCTCTGGTGATGCCGGCCATGTCCGTGAACGGTGAGTCTCACCAATAATAATAATAATAATACCTCAAAGGATTCATCATGATCATAACATAATGTATGGATCAAACAACTTAATTGTTTCAGACGCACTTTGATCTTGAAATGTGAATAATCAGCTCCTCTTTATGAAGAAAAACATCAAGAAATGCTCAAAGGTAGTTGAAGACCTTTTAAAATACAGAGCAAAGCTTTAACCCTTAAACACGGTTTCACCTTCATGATCTCATCTGGCTGTTAGGAGAACATCAGCTGCTCTGAAGAAGTAATGATGAGAACTTTGTGTATTTCACTGTTTAATCTCCAATATATTCAAAACTGTAGTTTTTTTTATAACTACAACTCCCAAGATGCAACAGTCGCTGTTGATTCCGTCGTTGACTTGAAGCAACAAAAAAATACATTTGTGAAACATTTGAGCAGTTTTGTCCCCGACTTCTCCATAGTAACAGAGAGCAGCCGAGGCTCATGGGTAATTTAGTATTCTTGTCAGACTGACCGATTTCTCCAAAGCAAAGTTTAAATATTTGAAAGTGATGGTCAGAACTTAAATAAATAGCTAAATTGTCAACGTCGAGATTTGACTTATAAATTAAAATCACATTCTAAATAAATGTAAGATTATTATTTATTTTTTATATTTGTTTGGATAAAACAACTTAAAATCGACCAAAAAGAAACCAATCACCTCTGACACATGAGTCAGGGTTCTTACGCTCATGGAAAACCTGGAAAAGTCATGGAATTTTAAAAATGGTTATTTCCAGGCCTGGAAAAGTCCTTGAAAAAAATAAAATCCCAAAAGTTTAGTAAAGGTCATGTAAATGTGTTATATTCATGTGTTCATGACGTTCATTTATGCTGAGTTTGAAATAATGAATATGCTTATAAAAGAAAGACTCAAAATATAAGCAGGCATACATACAGGCATCTATATAAATGTTTATTCTTTTAATCAAACTATTGTCTCATTCATTTGAGTCATTTAAGGTTTACTGTATGCTTTGTGTTCTCATTGTTAGTTTAAATACTACATTTACTCACTTTTTACTGTTTACACCCAGATTTCACTAAATGTTTGTCATGGACATTTGGTTTAAAGTCATGAAAATTGTCAAATCATGAACATTTTGTCAAAAGTCATGAACATTTTGTCAAAAGTCATGAACATTTTTTCAAAAGTCATGAACATTTGGTAAAAAATTATGGAAATTTGGTAAAAAATTATGGAAATTTGGTAAAAAAAATATGGAAATTTGGTAAAAAAATATTGAATGTGTGTGAAAAATCATAAAATTTGTCAAGTCATGGAAATTGTGTCAAAAATTATGGAAATTTGGTAAAAAAAAAAATCATGAAAATTTGGTGAAAAGTCATGGAAGAATCATGAAAACCCATTGGTCAGAATGCGTATGAACCCTGCGTACAACATGTCCTCCCCCACAGAGAGCCTCTACAACTCCTCCCAGGGCTACGAGATGATGATGCAGGTGGACTGCGAGGTCATGGACACCCGCATCGTGCCCATCAAGTCCTCCGCCGTGCCGCCGTCTCTGCGGGACCCCCCGCCGCCCCCCCCCGTCCTCGCCCCACCACAACCACACCTCTCTGCGCGGGCGCCACCACCACCACCACTCCACGCCGAGGCAGCCGCTGCCCGCCCGCCGGCGGACCGCCGAGTTCCTGATCAGCCAATCGGACGGCGTCTGAGGACGGGTTAAAAGGTTTTAAATATGCCCCGCCCCCCCGACAGGTAACACACACACACAGTTCTCTGGAAACCGAAAAAGTGGAGACGCATCTCCAGGAAGACGACTGCAGAAGGATTCTAACCGCCGATTCAAGCCGTGGTCGTCTGAACTCGACCTCTCTGGAAGAAGACGTTCTAAAACATGAGGATATCTTCGTAGACGATGAGAAAAGACAATGATAATATATTCGTAGGCGTTGAGAATATCTTCGTAGATTTTGACAATATCTTCGTAGATGTTGATAATATCTTCGTAGACGAATATCTTCGTAGACGTCGATAATATCTTCGTAGACGTCGATAATATCTTCGTAGACGTCGATAATATCTTCGTAGACGTCGATAAGATCTGCGTAGACGTCGATAAGATCTGCGTAGACGTCGATAAGATCTGCGTAGACGTCGATAAGATCTGCGTAGACGTCGATAAGATCTTCGTAGACGTTGACAATATCTTCGTAGACGTCGATAAGATCTTCGTAGACGTTGACAATATCTTCGTAGACGTCGATAAGATCTTCGTAGACGTTGACAATATCTTCGTAGACGA
>JBAMJR010000167.1:97500-119955 GCA_038501785.1 Myoxocephalus aenaeus
GCCTGTAAATGCTGCTTTAACGCGCCGTAATGAGGAGAATTATCTGTTTATGAACAGCAGAGGACAACACTTTGGCTCCGAGGTTTGAACCGATTACCTCATTAGAGGCAGTCTAACTATACGTATATATATATATATATATATATATAAACACCCAGTGTGTGTGAGAACTAGTGTACACAATGTGTATGTGGAGATATTTTCCGTTATAAACATGCTTCAGTTTCACTAAACGAACAATAAACATCTCGGCTACAGTTCAGCTGTAGTTGTTGGATCTTAACTCAATTATCAACATTTTGATTTATAGATTTAATGTTTTTGTTATGAGGACACTAACACTTCAGGACGTTTAGTGTTCAGTGAGAAACCTTCAGCGTCTCCAAACTGCTGTGTGACGTCTGATAAATGACCTCAAGTGATGTCACTTGAGTCGACGTCTGTTGAAAATAAATCAAATCTCAAGCTGTTGAGTTTAAAGAACCTTTTGGAAGAACGAGGATCGTTGAAACATGGGTGTTAAAGGATCCTCTTAGACCACGCTGCTAAAAACTGAGGTCGTAAACCCTGATTGTTGTGGGTTGAGGTTCTAGATAAAACCCTTGGAATATAAAAGGGTTTTTCTTAGAACCCCCTGGGTGGGTTCTAGAACTCACGATGGAGTTAGAACCCACGATGGAGTTAGAACTCAAGATGATGTTAGAACTCAAGATGGAGTTAGAACTCAAGATGTAGTTAGAACTCACGATGGAGTTAGAACTCAAGATGATGTTAGAACCCACGATAGAGTTAGAACTCAAGATGGAGTTAGAACTCAAGATGATGTTAGAACTCATGATGGAGTTAGAACTCATGATGGAGTTAGAACTCAAGATGGAGTTAGAACTCAAGATGATGTTAGAACTCAAGATGGAGTTAGAACTCACGATGGAGTTAGAACTCACGATGGAGTTAGAACTCAAGATGGAGTTAGAACTCAAGATGATGTTAGAACTCACGATGGAGTTAGAACTCAAGATGGAGTTAGAACTCACGATGGAGTTAGAACTCATGATGGAGTTAGAACTCAGGATGATGTTAGAACTCATGATGGAGTTAGAACTCATGATGGAGTTAGAACTCAAGATGGAGTTAGAACTCAAGATGATGTTAGAACTCATGATGGAGTTAGAACTCACGATGGAGTTAGAACTCAAGATGGAGTTAGAACTCAAGATGGAGTTAGAACTCACGATGGAGTTAGAACTCAAGATGGAGTTAGAACTCACGATGGAGTTAGAACTCAAGATGGAGTTAGAACTCACGATGGAGTTAGAACTCAAGATGGAGTTAGAACTCACGATGGAGTTAGAACTCAAGATGGAGTTAGAACTCACGATGGAGTTATAACTCAAGATGATGTTAGAACTCATGATGGAGTTAGAACTCACGATGGAGTTAGAACTCAAGATGGAGTTAGAACTCAAGATGGAGTTAGAACTCACGATGGAGTTAGAACTCACGATGGAGTTAGAACTCAAGATGGAGTTAGAACTCAAGATGGAGTTAGAACTCAAGATGATGTTAGAACTCACGATGGAGTTAGAACTCATGATGATGTTAGAACTCACGATGGAGTTAGAACTCAAGATGGAGTTAGAACTCACGATGGAGTTATAACTCAAGATGATGTTAGAACTCATGATGGAGTTAGAACTCACGATGGAGTTAGAACTCAAGATGGAGTTAGAACTCAAGATGGAGTTAGAACTCACGATGGAGTTAGAACTCACGATGGAGTTAGAACTCAAGATGGAGTTAGAACTCAAGATGGAGTTAGAACTCAAGATGATGTTAGAACTCACGATGGAGTTAGAACTCATGATGATGTTAGAACTCACGATGGAGTTAGAACTCAAGATGGAGTTAGAACTCATGATGATGTTAGAACTCATGATGGAGTTAGAACTCACGATGGAGTTAGAACTCAAGATGGAGTTAGAACTCAAGATGGAGTTAGAACTCAAGATGGAGTTAGAACTCAAGATGATGTTAGAACTCACGATGGAGTTAGAACTCACGATGGAGTTAGAACTCACGATGGAGTTAGAACTCATGATGATGTTAGAACTCACGATGGAGTTAGAACTCACGATGGAGTTAGAACTCAAGATGGAGTTAGAACTCACGATGGAGTTAGAACTCAAGATGGAGTTAGAACTCACGATGGAGTTAGAACTCAAGATGATGTTAGAACTCACGATGGAGTTAGAACTCAAGATGGAGTTAGAACTCAAGATGATGTTAGAACTCACGATGGAGTTAGAACTCATGATGATGTTAGAACTCACGATGGAGTTAGAACTCACGATGGAGTTAGAACTCAAGATGGAGTTAGAACTCAAGATGATGTTAGAACTCACGATGGAGTTAGAACTCATGATGATGTTAGAACTCAAGATGGAGTTAGAACTCAAGATGATGTTAGAACTCATGATGGAGTTAGAACTCATGATGGAGTTAGAACTCAAGATGGAGTTAGAACTCAAGATGGAGTTAGAACTCAAGATGATGTTAGAACTCAAGATGGAGTTAGAACTCACGATGGAGTTAGAACTCACGATGGAGTTAGAACTCAAGATGGAGTTAGAACTCAAGATGATGTTAGAACTCACGATGGAGTTAGAACTCAAGATGGAGTTAGAACTCACGATGGAGTTAGAACTCAAGATGGAGTTAGAACTCACGATGGAGTTAGAACTCAAGATGGAGTTAGAACTCACGATGGAGTTAGAACTCAAGATGGAGTTAGAACTCAAGATGGAGTTAGAACTCACGATGGAGTTAGAACTCAAGATGGAGTTAGAACTCACGATGGAGTTAGAACTCAAGATGGAGTTAGAACTCACGATGGAGTTAGAACTCAAGATGGAGTTAGAACTCACGATGGAGTTAGAACTCAAGATGGAGTTAGAACTCACGATGATGTTAGAACTCACGATGGAGTTAGAACTCACGATGGAGTTAGAACTCAAGATGGAGTTAGAACTCAAGATGGAGTTAGAACTCACGATGATGTTAGAACTCACGATGGAGTTAGAACTCATGATGATGTTAGAACTCACGATGGAGTTAGAACTCAAGATGGAGTTAGAACTCATGATGATGTTAGAACTCATGATGGAGTTAGAACTCACGATGGAGTTAGAACTCAAGATGGAGTTAGAACTCAAGATGGAGTTAGAACTCAAGATGGAGTTAGAACTCAAGATGATGTTAGAACTCACGATGGAGTTAGAACTCACGATGATGTTAGAACTCACGATGGAGTTAGAACTCACGATGGAGTTAGAACTCACGATGGAGTTAGAACTCAAGATGGAGTTAGAACTCACGATGGAGTTAGAACTCAAGATGATGTTAGAACTCACGATGGAGTTAGAACTCAAGATGGAGTTAGAACTCAAGATGATGTTAGAACTCACGATGGAGTTAGAACTCATGATGATGTTAGAACTCACGATGGAGTTAGAACTCACGATGGAGTTAGAACTCATGATGATGTTAGAACTCACGATGGAGTTAGAACTCAAGATGATGTTAGAACTCACGATGGAGTTAGAACTCAAGATGATGTTAGAACTCAAGATGGAGTTAGAACTCACGATTAAGTTAGAACTCACGATGGAGTTAGAACTCACGATTAAGTTAGAACTCACGATGGAGTTAGTAACTGGACTTAGAACTCACGACTTCTTTCATTTGAACTAGCGATGTGAGGATCTCTCTCAAACTGCAACATGTTACTGTACGGTTGTACTCGTACTGTTTGAGGTTTTCCAGTGATCCAGTGAAGAGAGTTGAACCTTTACCCATCAGGACTACGACCACCTCATCCTCTGTGACTTTGTGCTGATCTGTTATTTATTTAATCCCTTCACGACGGAACAATCTCGGTTTCATGGCTGCAGGCTGGATCGGATCCATTCCCTCTCAGCACAGCTCCTCCTCATCTCGTGCATCGCGTCCCGCTCTGTTCTGCTGTCCGTCAAATCAAAACCCGGTCTCTTCATTTTCCACCGCGGCTCAAACTTCAGCGTTCCCTCGGAGGAGAAGAGACAGAAAACACTTCATCTGCGCTCATCGTACTTCATCATCCTCCGGGGGAGAAAAACATCTGCCTCATTCTCACGTTAAGTGACTTCAGCATTTATTAAACGGAAAACTGTTTCTCATATCAAAGAATCAAAGTATGAAAGAACCTAAAGGAAGAACCATCTGGTTCACCAGAGAGGAACTACAACGGAGGCTTGAGCCAGGTTTAAATCAGATGTTGAGACTAAACTCGCGTTAACAAACAAGACGTGAATGTTGAGGAAACCTCTGAAACGTGTTTTTATACTTCAATGCACAGGTACAAGTACTTCTGGTACTTTGGGCCTTTTGATGATTATTAAACAAATATTAGTTTTATTTGTTTGTTTGTATTTTTTGGGTCTTTGTCCTTTCTCTTTTTGTGGTTATGGAAGTGGTTTATTTGTTATTATATTTGTTATTGTTTTATTCACATTTCTGATGCTAATTATAATATTTGATGATTAAAGTGTTTGTGTTCATTGTTTTTTAGGTTAAATTGTTATTTTGGTTAATCTGCTGCAGGGTCCTTTATACATTCTATCTTTTCTTATTTCTTTCGGTTTTCTGTTTCTTCTTCTTCTTCTTCTTCTTCTTCTTCTTCTTCTTCTTCTTCGTCGTCATGCGTCCCCAATAAAACCCCTGAGCCAGATGTTGAGCTTCCTCCTGATGTTTTCAACAGCTGTGAGTGAACTATGCGTCTCTAACGCGACACAGGAGTGTTTGTTCTGCTGGACGTGTCAGAAGGTAAATAAATACAACGCTCACCTGACAGACGCGTTGAAGCAATGAAATAACGACGACAACTTTCTCTTAGTTTTTAAAACAATCCGTTCTCTGATGATGATGAAGATCATGATGAGGCTGAAAGCTCAGGAACACTAAATGGAGCTTGTGGTGAGATTATTTGTCCTCAAATTTATTTTTCTCCTCAGAAAATCTACAATTTTAAAGGGATTTGTTAATTTCAGTGAATATGTTTTTTTTTCTGTGGAAAAGTCACTTTGCTTTTGTGTGATTTGTGTTTGAATTTTGATTATTGAATATTTTGAATTAATCGACTTTGACGAACACAAAACTGACCCAGGAGAATTCACCGTAAAAACCATGAAACAGATAATAAAACTGATCGATGTAAATATCACAAAAAAACACAAAATTACCTGCAAAATAATAATGTCGTCGGTCACATCTTTTATATGTTAAACAACTCTACAAAATGTACACATTTTATTTAATCTGTAAATCATAGAGAAATCTGATTGTGTGGATCAATGACGCTAAACGGCTGAAGATGTGAAGTTTTGTTTGGATCTATTAAATATGAATAACTTCCACTGCAATGAATGGAATGGGACTTTTCTATGAAGGTATTTGATTGGATGTATATGAGCCAATCACAGAGTTCCACATCATCTGTGCATTAGAGCCTTAATGCATCCGATCGATTATGAGATCAATATTCAATATTGATCTCGGGAAGCTTTGGACCAACTGTTTTCTGGAGTTACAAAGTGGAACTGTTATCTGGTCCTGAACCAGTTTAGTCCTGGTCCTCTGTTATATCTTTCAACATTATTAATGAGTATTATAATTCCTGCATGAGCATTAAATGATGTGTTTGGGTGCAAACCGTCAACATGAAGTTCTTCCTGCTGGACCGGTTCCTCCAGGTGGTTTCAGGTCGTCCACAGTGTGTTATTCATTACGCTTCCAGAGTAAATATTAGCCATAAACATATTTCCTCTTTCCAGGAACGCACTAAAAAGTGTAACTGTAGTTTAGTGTCCGTCTGTCTTTGAATCAGCTGCACTCAGAGACACAAGTTGTGTTTGTGGGTTTGGACTTTAAGTTTTGAGACACACACACACACATATATATATATATATATATATATATATATATATATATATATATATATATATATATATATAAGTAGCTTCTTTCCTCTGGTTGTGAGACTTCACTGTGCTCCATATAATAATACAGTTATAGTTGTGTTATAGTTTTGTGCTTCTTTTTCTTTAAATTCATTAAAATGGAACAACAAACTGCAAAATTACAATAAATGAAACCGTGTTGCATTCCCTTGTTACATTGTTTTGCGTTACATTGTTGCGTTACATTGTTGCGTTACATTGTTACAATGCATTGTTGCGTTACATAGTTGCGTTGCATTGTTGCGTTTCATTGTTGCGTTACATAGTTGCGTTACATTGTTGCGTTGCATTGTTGCGTTGCATTGTTGCGTTGCATTGTTGCGTTACATTGTTGCATTACATAGTTGCGTTACATAGTTGCGTTGCATTGTTGCGTTACATAGTTGCGTTACATAGTTGCATTACATTGTTGCGTTACATAGTTGCGTTACATAGTTGCGTTACATTGTTGCGTTGCATTGTTGCGTTGCATTGTTGCGTTACATTGTTGCGTTGCATTGTTGCGTTGCATTGTTGCGTTACGGTCGGAGAAAGACGTGATGAGTTCAGGAGCAGGAACATCATTTATTTCACCACTAATAACGATATAGGAATCAAAAAGGTAGAACGTTAAAAAGTAAAATGTCTTTTATTGATTATTTCCCCGACTAAAGTCACATTTGAACTTCAAATGGTAGTCGTGTGTTGATTTAAGATGAACTTATATTGATGTGGGTTTGAACACTGAAGCTTTTTCAGGTAAAACATTGTGAACAATAAGCGTGAACCCAGAAATATAAGAGTGAGATGAAGAGACTTCATTTGAAGAAAAGACGACGACACTGCAACGAAAGAAGAGTTTCCAGCTGAAGGAGGAGGAAGAGTTTCCAGCTGAAGGAGGAAGAAGAGTTTCCAGCTGAAGGAGGAAGAAGAGTTTCCAGCTGAAGGAGGAGGAAGAGTTTCCAGCTGAAGGAGGAGGAAGAGTTTCCAGCTGAAGGAGGAAGAAGAGTTTCCTGCTGAAGGAGGAGGAAGAGTTTCCAGCTGAAGGAGGAGGAAGAGTTTCCAGCTGAAGGAGGAAGAAGAGTTTCCAGCTGAAGGAGGAAGAAGAGTTTCCAGCTGAAGGAGGAAGAAGAGTTTCCTGCTGAAGGAGGAAGAAGAGTTTCCAGCTGAAGGAGGAAGAAGAGTTTCCTGCTGAAGGAGGAAGAAGAGTTTCCAGCTGAAGGAGGAAGAAGAGTTTCCAGCTGAAGGAGGAAGAAGAGTTTCCTGCTGAAGGAGGAGGAAGAGTTTCCAGCTGAAGGAGGAAGAAGAGTTTCCAGCTGAAGGAGGAGGAAGAGTTTCCAGCTGAAGGAGGAGGAAGAGTTTCCAGCTGAAGGAGGAAGAAGAGTTTCCAGCTGAAGGAGGAAGAAGAGTTTCCAGCTGGACCGGCTGCTTTACAGAAGCATCAACAAACTCACTGCTGGATGAATATCGCTCACAGTTGAGAAACTTGTCTCGTGGACCGTTGAACCCTCTTTTGCTCAGATGAAGTCACAAGCCAACACACGCAGGATATTGACCTTAACATGGATGCAAACAGTGAGCCGCTCTGTGCTTTGATTAATCCGCTCCTTTGAGGAGGAACTCCTCGGCTCCGGCTGCAGAAGTGGTAAATATTTAAAATGTAAATCAGCGCTCTTGCTTTGGATATTAAAGGAGTTCTGTGAGCCGTTTACGAGGGAAAAAGTAAAGAATTCTCTGTTTTTTAATACATTGAGTGTCACAAATAACGGTAACAAGTGTAAAAAGAAACATGTGAGAGAGAGAGAGAGAGAGAGAGAGAGAGAGAGAGAGAGAGAGAGAGAACAAGGTGTAATCGTGCTTCACGGCTGCAGGTTGCTTTGGAGGGAAGGTGTTCAAGACTGTGACGGAGCTGTGAAACCATTAAAGCGTTCACTTGTACTTCACATAAATCTTCTTTAGACACGCTTGTCATCCTGTAACCGGCATCTGTTTTTCATTTTTTTTGGCAGAATAAAATGACCCCCACCAAAAAAAAAGAAGCGAGCTTCCAGACTTGCTGCTGCGGCCTCGTCTTAAAGGGACAGTACGGGTCTTCTGAGGTATCCATGAAGCACACGGAGGTTAGCGAGGAGAAATGGAGCGTGACGGCAGCAGAACACCAAGAGTTTAAACACCCACAGTGTTGTTTCTGCAGCTGCAGGTCATCCTTCCTCTGCAAAGACACCGGACTCCATCGACAGAAACAGTGACGCCACCTGACACAACAACTTCCATCGTTATTGTGTTTTGAGTTATTCAACAAACTAACTATGTGTTCTGAGAGGTAAAATGAATATTTCCTTTATCAATGGAGTCTGTTAACAGCTTCAGAAAGAGGTGAAAATATTTTAATTATTGCGTTTAATGAAACTAAAACTCATCCTCAGCAGAACTTTACGTTTTATAACCTTTTAAACAAAAACACTTGTAAACATCATACCGTCCCTCCAGAGGCTCAAAGGCACCAGAACCAGCTGCATTTCATTAAAATAAATATTACAGAACCCCTTTCATCTTTTTCACTTGATCTAAACAATAAATGATATAGATGAAGGTTCACTTATTGATATGAATGAAAATATGACGAGATAATGTGACATCATCACGCAAACAGATGGAAGACGTGTCAACTGAGGAGGTTGAGCGTTAAGTACGCTGATGTGACTCATTTACATTGTTGTGTTGCATTGTTGCATTGCATTGTTGCATTGCTGCGTTGCATTGTTGCATTACATTGTTTCATTGCATTGTTGCATTACATTGTTGCATTACATTGTTGCGTTACATTGTTTCATTGCATTGTTGCATTACATTGTTGCGTTACATTGTTTCATTACATTGTTGCGTTACATTGTTGCGTTACATTGTTGCATTACATGGTTGCGTTACATTGTTGCATTACATTGTTGCGTTACATTGTTGCGTTACATTGTTGCGTTACATTGTTGCATTACATTGTTGCATTACATGGTTGCGTTACATTGTTGCGTTGCATTGTTGCATTACATTGTTGCATTACATTGTTGCATTGTTGTGTTACATTGTTGCATTACTTTGTTGCATCACATTGTTGCATTACATTGTTGTGTTGCATTGTTGCATTACATTGTTGTATTACATTGTTGTGTTGCATTGTTGCGTTACATTGTTGCATTACTTTGTTGCATCACATTGTTGCATTACATTGTTGTGTTGCATTGTTGCATTACATTGTTGTATTACATTGTTGTGTTGCATTGTTGCGTTACATTGTTGCATTACATTGTTGCATTACATTGTTGCGTTACATTGTTGCGTTGCATTGTTGCGTACATTGTTGTGTTGCATTGTTGCATTACATTGTTGCGTTGCATTGTTGCATTACATTGTTGCATTACATTGTTGCATTACATTGTTGCGTTACATTGTTGTGTTACATTGTTGTATTACATTGTTGCATTACATTGTTGTATTACATTGTTGTGTTACATTGTTGTGTTACATTGTTGCATTACATTGTTGCGTTACATTGTTGCATTACATTGTTGCGTTACATTGTTGGGTTACATTGTTGGGTTACATTGTTGCCTTGCATTGTTGCGTTACATTGTTGCTCGTTTATTTAACCACAAATAACAATATAGGAATTAAAAAGGGAAAATGTTAAAAAGTAAAATGTCATTGACTTATTATGAATATTATTATATTATATTACTTCTTTAGTAAAATATCTTGCCTGAGCTTTTCTCTTTAAACGGGTAAGTGTGGCTGCAGAACTCCTTGAAGGAGAAGGATCCTCTCGGGGGTTTTGAGTCGTTGAACATTCCTCCGATATGTTTGACCTTTGACCTCAACGTGTGAAAAGAGAACGCTTTCCTGCAGTGATCAGCAGAATGTCTCAGAGGAGTGTGTGTGTGTGTGTGTGTGTGTGTGTGTGTGTGTGTGTGTGTGTGTGTGGGCGGCTTTATGTCCATAACAGAGCGTTTAGTCCAACAGCAGCGATGATGATGATGAAGGTGATGATGATGAAGCAGCCCTGTGGACCTGCATGACATCACTGTTGGTCTCGGTCCTTCCAGCTGTGTGAAGCAGATGTTCAGTCCCCGCTGATCAGATAAACTCACATGATAGACGGGGATCCAGAGCGGCTCCCGTTGTCTTTCACGGGATCCAGAAGACCAACTGGGTCCACTTCAGAGGTCCAGCTTCACTCAGACCCGGTGGAGGCCGGTCCTTCTTATTTCTACCGTTCTACTTTACGTATTAGAGCTTTTAACTGGTCCTGAACCAGTCTCCGTGTAGTCCTGGTCCTCTATAGACCTCAGTGTAGTCCTGGTCCTCTATAGACCTCAGTGTAGTCCTGGTCCTCTATAGACCTCAGTGTAGTCCTGGTCCTCTATAGACCTCAGTCTAGTCCTGGTCCTATAGACCTCAGTGTAGTCCTGGTCCTCTATAGACCTCAGTGTAGTCCTGGTCTTCTATAGACCTCAGTCTAGCCCTGATCCTATAGACCTCAGTGTAGTCCTGGTCCTCTATAGACCTCAGTCTAGTCCTGGTCCTCTATAGACCTCAGTCTAGTCCTGGTCCTCTATAGACCTCAGTGTAGTCCTGGTCCTCTATAGACCTCAGTCTAGTCCTGGTCCTCTATAGACCTCAGTGTAGTCCTGGTCCTCTATAGATCTCAGTCTAGTCCTGGTCCTCTATAGACCTCAGTGTAGTCCTGGTCCTCTATAGACCTCAGTGTAGTCCTGGTCCTCTATAGATCTCAGTCTAGTCCTGGTCCTCTATAGACCTCAGTGTAGTCCTGGTCCTCTATAGACCTCAGTGTAGTCCTGGTCCTCTATAGATCTCAGTCTAGTCCTGGTCCTCTATAGACCTCAGTCTAGTCCTGGTCCTCTATATACCTCAGTGTAGTCCTGGTCCTCTATAGACCTCAGTGTAGTCCTGGTCCTCTATAGACCTCAGTGTAGTCCTGGTCCTCTATAGACCTCAGTGTAGTCCTGGTCCTCTATAGATCTCAGTGTAGTCCTGGTCCTCTATAGACCTCAGTGTAGTCCTGGTCCTCTATAGACCTCCATCAGAGAGAAGATGGTCTGGTTCTTTATAGTTCTTCTTAAAGCTCGTCATAAAATCACGTTGCTGGATTCGTTTGTTTTGAACTTTTTTTAAAGTAGTTCTACATCTCTGACACAGTAGAACAGTCCCTGACCTACGACCTCCAAAAACAAGGAACATGATATGAATAACAGCAATAGTACCAATAGTTTAGCTAGTAGCCAATGGTTTAGCTAGTAGCCAATAGTTTAGCTAGTAGCCAATGGTTTAGCTAGGGTGACCAGACGTCCTCTTTTTCCCGGACATGTCCTCTTTTCGAGACCTAAAAAAAGCGTCCGGCAGGGATTCCAAAAACGTCCGGGATTTTGCTACGTTCGGGAAAATAGTTATTACCCCCTTACAAGTTTTGGAAATGGTATCTCCCTCACGTTCCACCTTCTTGCGCAAGCTCTGACTGTAGAGAGAACTGTCATTGGTCGACCGATCTCAACGTAAATGTAAGTTCACGGCATGCTACACACTACTGCTACCCCCCCCCCCCCCCTGGAACGAAGTGTCCTCTTTTTCACAAACTCAAATCTGGTCACCCTAGTTTAGCTAGTAGCCAATGGTTTAGCTAGTAGCCAATAGTTTAGCTAGTAGCCAATAGTTTAGCTAGTAGCCAAAGGTTTAGCTAACAGCCAATAGTTTAGCTAGCAGCCAATAGTTTAGCTAGTAGCCAATAGTTTAGCTAGTAGCCAAAGGTTTAGCTAACAGCCAATAGTTTAGCTAGCAGCCAATAGTTTAGCTAGTAGCCAATAGTTTAGCTAGTAGCCAAAGGTTTAGCTAACAGCCAATAGTTTAGCTAGCAGCCAATAGTTTAGCTAGTAGCCAATAGTTTAGCTAGTAGCCAAAGGTTTAGCTAACAGCCAATAGTTTAGCTAGCAGCCAATAGTTTAGCTATCAGCCAATGGTTTCACTAGTAGCGAGTACATATCTACACACACATATATATATATATATATATACATGTATACATATGTGCCCAGCATACCAATACATGTACCTTTCTACATGTACACACTTTTGCACATGTACTCAAAAAGGAATATTAATAAGAGAGAAAAAAATAATATATACAAATATATATAGACAAATTTAAATATAATTAAATAAATTAATGGATTTGTTTGTTTGTTTAAATTGTCTTTTGTGTACATTTTACAAGAAGCCTCACTTTCTTAAAAAAAAACACACAAAAGAATAAGGATCGTATGAGGATACGTTGTTTGCTTACAGCGCTTCATACGTCCTCGTTCATTACCTGGACAATACATAATACATAATACGGTATAATCTCGTTTCATATCTACGAGTTCCACCGTATTCTCTGGTTTGGCTGCTGAAGGCTGAATGAGACCAAACTGACTTTAAACAACAAGATGTCGCTGCTGGTCCTCATATTCATGAAATAAATAACTTTTCTTGTGTCTGCAGGCCTCGTCTCCGGTTCCCAGTGACTCCCTGCATTACTCACATTCTCCATCTGTCACCGAATAGTTCCTCTTCCTCCTCTCCTCCTCCTCCTCCTCTTCCTCCTCACAAAGGCCGCTTTCAGCTTCCTGTGACGTCTGAATTACACGTTTTATTAATCTGTGTTTCCTTTGAATAAAGAAGCTCTCTTTATGTGGGAATTAAAGAAAGCTCCTCTTAAAGACACACAAAAAAAGTATAAAATACACATTTTATACACAATTTCAAACTCTACTCTACATAATACAACGTACAAAATATTACATATTCTGTTTTAAGTGTAAGTGACAGATAATAAGCTTCTTATGGACTCTATATCTGTAGTCAGACTTATTAATAATCACAATCACACACCAACACATTTTCTACTTGCAGGTTGAAGTTTGCAAAAAGTGCAAAAATGCAAAAACTCTCTTCACACAGCTGACTCCCAATAAATGTCTGTGTTTCCGTGACATTTGAGTGACTTCACAAGCATCCAGCGCCGCCCACAGGAAGTACCCCCCCATTCAGGCTGTGTGTGTCTGGTTGTGTGTCTGGTTGTGTGTCTGGTTGTCCCGGTCAAGAGGAATGAGCCAATCAGAGGCCGTGAAGCCAACCATAACTTGGCATTTGAACTAAAACACAAGGAGACACCAACAAACCGACTATTGAGTTACAGCTGGGAGCTTTTAACCCGTCATGAAGGGACATTATTGTTATTAATCAATAATTTATGTCTAATGAAATTCTGTTGGGTCTCTAAACGTGTGACTGCAGCTGCAGAAACATCAGCTGGTCCAAACGAGGAGGAGAGGCGGCGTCACATACCAGTTGTGTTGTGTTGTTCATTTAAAACAGTTGTTCTTCAGAACATGTGTCAGACGGATCAAACGGAAACCTGGAGGTCGCGACCTCTGGAAGCGAGAACATTTACTGAAACAGACAAAGATGCTTCAACAGATTTTTTTGATATATTCAAACAGAAAAAAGATGCAAAAACTGAAACAATACCAAAAATGACTCAAACAGACACACACAAAATGAACAAAATTACTAAAACAAAGATGCAAAAAGTTATTGTTTTAACTAAAGATGCAAAAAATGAAAAACGACTAAATGAAAAAATCCTAAAACAGACACACAAAAGAATTACTAAAAATACATGTAAAAAAAAAGAAATAAAATAATGAAAAAAATCATCAAAACAGACAAGAAGATGAAAAAAAAATTTATATACCAAAACAGACCGAAAGATGCATGAACATTGAATTTCAGGGGGCGTGTCCTGCACCTCCTGGACGCTCCTTCAGGGGGCGTGTCCTGCACCTCCTGGACGCTCTTTCAGGGGGCGTGTCCTCCACCTCCTGGACGCTCTTTCAGGGGCCGTGTCCTCCACCTCCTGGACACTCTTTCAGGGGGCGTGTCCTCCACCTCCTGGACACTCTTTCAGGGGGCGTGTCCTGCACCTCCTGGACGCTCTTTCAGGGGGCGTGTCCTCCACCTCCTGGACGCTCTTTCAGGGGGCGTGTCCTCCACCTCCTGGACACTCTTTCAGGGGGCGTGTCCTGCACCTCCTGGACGCTCTTTCAGGGGGCGTGTCCTCCACCTCCTGGACGCTCTTTCAGGGGGCGTGTCCTCCATCTCCTGGACGCTCTTTCAGGGGGCGTGTCCTCCACCTCCTGGACGCTCTTTCAGTGGCCGTGTCCTCCACCTCCTGGATGCTCCTTCAGGGGGCGTGTCCTGCACCTCCTGGACGCTCTTTCAGGGGGCGTGTCCTGCACCTCCTGGACGCTCTTTCAGGGGGCGTGTCCTCCACCTCCTGGACACTCTTTCAGGGGGCGTGTCCTGCACCTCCTGGACGCTCTTTCAGGGGGCGTGTCCTCCACCTCCTGGACACTCTTTCAGGGGGCGTGTCCTGCACCTCCTGGACGCTCTTTCAGGGGGCGTGTCCTCCACCTCCTGGACGCTCTTTCAGGGGGCGTGTCCTCCACCTCCTGGACGCTCTTTCAGGGGGCGTGTCCTCCACCTCCTGGACACTCTTTCAGGGGGCGTGTCCTCCACCTCCTGGACGCTCTTTCAGGGGGCGTGTCCTGCACCTCCTGGACGCTCTTTCAGGGGGCGTGTCCTGCACCTCCTGGACGCTCTTTCAGTGGCCGTGTCCTCCACCTCCTGGACGCTCTTTCAGTGGGCGTGTCCTGCACCTCCTGGACGCTCTTTCAGGGGGCGTGTCCTGCACCTCCTGGACGCTCTTTCAGGGGGCGTGTCCTGCACCTCCTGGATGCTCTTTCAGTGGGCGTGTCCTGCACCTCCTGGACGCTCTTTCAGGGGGCGTGTCCTGCACCTCCTGGACGCTCCTTCAGGGGGCGTGTCCTGCTCCTCCTGGACGCTCTTTTAGTGGCCGTGTCCTGCACCTCCTGGACGCTCTTTCAGGGGGCGTGTCCTGCTCCTCCTGGACGCTCCAGGTTTCTGTCGCTCAGCCTTTATGAGACGAGGATCCCAGATGCTGAAGGAAAGATGGCGGAGAGAAAGAAAAGGTGGGCAGACATTCGTTCTTGTAAAATCTGCCCGGGTCCCTCTCCTCTCGGCGGACTGATCGCGGCTGGTTCTTGATGTTCTTCCAGCGAGATGAACAAACCAGAGATTCACGGCCGCTCAGTGACGCCACCAGGAGGAAGCGACCAAAACAAAGAACAACAACAACCACAAAGAACTGTTTGTTCCCACATGAAACTTTACCGTCCTCAAATATGACGTTTGCCACAAAGCATTTCAAACTCGGAAACATAAATGAAACATCAGGAAAACAAATCACTTCGCAACGGTTCTCCTGTTTCTGTTCAACAGAATATTTTTTTTATATCTTAAAACAGGCGTGTTATCTGGACCGGCTCCCTGAGAACCAATCAGCTCTGCACATCCACACGACTAGAGACGCCCGCTCTTCCTTTGATGAAACCTGGAGGGTTTTGGTGGTTTTGGCAGATTCTGTAGGTCCTAAGTTCATAGAAAGGTGCGCTAATCGCGTTTAGCACCAAGTTAACGCCAAGAAAATAATTTTTATTTTTTATTAGTTAGTTAGTCAGTTAGTTAGTCAGTTGGTCAGTTTGTTAGTTAGTTAACTAGTCAGTCGGTCGTGTACTTAGTTAGTTATTCATGTACTTAGTTAGTTAGTTATTCATGTACTTAGTTAGTTAGTTAGTTAGTCGTGTACTTAGTTAGTTATTCATGTACTTAGTTAGTTAGTTATTCATGTACTTAGTTAGTTAGTTAGTCATGTACTTAGTTAGTTATTCATGTACTTAGTTAGTTAGTTAGTTAGTCATGCACTTAGTTAGTCAGTTAGTCAGTCAGTCATGTACTTAGTTAGTTAGTTAGTCATGTACTTAGTTAGTCAGTTAGTCATGTACTTAGTTAGTTGGTTAGTTAGTCAGTTAGTTAGTTAGTCATGTAGCATGTTGCTCGTATAAAATGAGCATGGAGTCCTTTAGAGGAACGCTGTAACGTCCTTCAGGAAGTCTCTCGGTTTAGAGGTCGTACAACCGGCTGATGAATGAATGAGGAGAGTTCAGTGTCTCCACATCTGCTCAGCCTGGCAGGCAGCTGGTGTGTGTGTGTGTGTGTGTGTGTGTGTGTGTGTGTGTGTGTGTGTGTGTGTGTGTGTGTGTGTGTGTGTGTGTGTGCAAGGTGAGGATATCCTTCATCTCAACCGTCCACTCGCTGCCGAAGTGGAAACTTTTAGTCAGTGAGTCTCTCTGTGTGGCCGCCATGTGTGTGTGTGTGTGTGTGTGTGTGTGTGTGTGTGTGTGTGTGTGTGTGTGTGTGTGTGTGTGTGTGTGTGTGTGTGTGTCTCACGCTCTGCAGAGTGTCAGCTATGAGTTTATGAAGTATTTGAGCTCCTGTTCCACGAGCTCGTTTTGCACAAATAAGCAAACAAGACTCTCCCTGACCACTTTATTAGGTACACCTGCACAGGCTGAGGGACATTTGGGATTTACAACAAAAAAACTGGCTTCAAATGATTTTCTTTTTTAGTTTAGTTTTCTAAATATTCTGAAATGCAGGTGAACTTTGTTTTATAACATTTCATGTTCCTATAGCTGTGAGTTAAAAGAAAAGAAAGTAAACGGTGAGGAATGTTTTCATGTTCCAGCTGCAGCCTTCACACACACACACACACACACACACACACACACACACACACACACACACACACACACACACGTGTGTGCCGTTGTTTTGAAAGATGTTGAAGCGGCTGCAGAGATCGACCCGTGAAGCCGACTCACGACCCGTCACAGAAGCACCTGAAGAAGGTCTGAAGGTCGTCTGAAGGTCGTCTGAAGGTCGGAACACATTCCAAAGAAAAGATGTAAAAATACAACAAATTAAGAAACCTCATATTATTCTCATATAAGTCAACCCTCTGTGTGGCCCTTTGTCTTCAATGTCTGGGTTACATTGAAATAATAATTAATCAATAATAATTAATTAATTAATGAAAATAAAAATAAAAAAAACTTTCAATTAAATACGGAAGTTACTTGGCAAATAAATCCACGTTGACTTCTTGTTTCACACGAGGAGCGAACATCTGGAGGAAAGCACCTTTTTTATTTGACCCGTCCGTCTCCAGATATGTCCCGCCCCCTTTGCCGTCTTTCTACTTCCTGTTTCACGATCCTGTGGATTTCATACAATTTACTTTCGTTGGATATCTACGAATTCCAGCGTATTACTTTGACTCGCTGTGAATGCTGAATGAGAACCGACTCAAGAGATACTACAAAGTAGTACTTTTACTAGTATTTAGTATTAAGTACAAGCTACTAACCTGCACACGTGAGGAAAGACTTCACATGTTCTTAGTATGTTGAGGAGTCCTGGAGCCAACGGTTCACGAGTAAGGGGTGTTGCAAGTGTAGCTCCGCCTCCAGCAGTCCAGGACCCCCCTCACCCTCCTGACCCCAGACCCAGACCCGGGCCTCTCATCCCGACCTTCGCATGCAGACATCCATAACCTGGTGTTGAAATGTGCTTCGACTTTAAAGCATAACTCACATCCGGGCTGCAGAAACGTGGTCGTCTAGTAAAGATTTAACATCCTAGAGGGCGTCGCCCCCGCGAGGCGAGAGGCGAGTGAGTTATACGTGTTTCTGAGGGTCCTGGCGGGTCCTAACGGGTCCTAACGGGTCCTAACGGGTCCTGATGGGCCTAACGGGTCCTGATGGGCCTGGTGGGCCCGTTGTGCTGGACTCATGAAAACCTGATCCCTGCTGAGGTAACGCTGCAGCCGGATCCCCTCGTCTCTCATAGTCTCAGTCTGGGCCGCCGTTCTCCACGGCTGCTGCACACACACACACACACACACACACACACACACACACACACACACACACACACACACACACACACACACACACACACACACTTCCTCTCTGCAGCTCAGACGAAGGTTTCTGTGGTCGAGGTGAGAACCGCCTCCAGCAACCAGGAAGTGGATTCAACGAAACCTTCACTCACACAAACCTCAGAGCGGCTTCACCAGTTCCACTTGAAACGGGTCAAAAGGTCAACGGGCCGGCGACGTGGACCCGGTCCAGACCAGCTGGTTCTGGTCCAGAGGACCCGGTCCAGAGTGAATGTGACGGCACAATAATCAAAACTAAGACTTTTTAACGGCACAATATTCTCCCAGTTTGTACGAACTCTTTTATTTTTGTGCTTGAGGGACGTCCGTCTTTTATACAAACAGTTTGATATATATATAATATATATATTTTTTTATATATATGTATACATATTTATATATGTGTATGTATATGTATAAATAAATATATATGTATATATATATATAATATACATATATGTATGAATAAATATATATACATATATATATATATATATATATATATATATATATATATATATATATATATATACATATATGTATGAATAAATATATATACATATATAGTATATCATTACACTGATACACTGTTTTTAAGAATGTTTTAATAATTATTCTACATTTCTGTTATTAATTTACAACATTATAGTTTGTGATTTTCCCCCTCAGTTTCTTTTATACATTTATTTTCTATTTGTTTATTTTACGCGTTTAGAGGGATGAATTGACAGACATGGAATATAATTCTAATAATAACGTTTTCTTTAGTGTATAATCGACTTTAAAGTGAGCCGGTCTTAAACTCCGGCTCTTAAAGGGACGTTGGTTGCAGTCTGCAGTCTCACCACTAGCTGTCGCCAAATCTCACACACTGCCCCTTTAAGAGGCTCACACATACTAAAACCTCCCACCTGCACACAGAGCGGCATTAGACACGTAATGAGACTGTTTTATGTTCATGGTGTGACCCGCCACTCAGAGTAAGGTAGTTTATGACGTGTGAACACTCGTTTAGTCGCAGAGTCCTGATTGGTGATCTGAGCTGACGGCTCTCGCTCACGGCAGCATTGATCAAAAGCAGAGAGCTCCGAGCTTTTGGCACAATATAAAACCACTCCTGTTGGGTTTTATTTCCTCTCCCTCTTCGCCCTCGTCCCTTCATCTCGCTGCTCTCTGACAAAGTCAACATATCCGAGGGGTTAGGGTTTGACTTTGGCCCCCTAATGGGACTCTGGGGATCGGGTCTGGGGATCGGGTCTGGGGTTGGAACGAGCTGCAGGAACAGAAAGAACAGAATCGTTTAATGGTGATGAGGCGAAGGGGAAATAATGATCGGTATGGCCCTCATAGAAATACTTACACACCGGTTTAACATCTGTGTTGGACCGAGGAAACACATTATGGTCTGCTGGTGCTAGAAATGTGATAATCAGCTCTGTTCAACATTTTAGATTTGTTGATTTGCAAGATGCTGACTTGCAACTTGATGTGTTTTAGTTTTACAGGCAGCAACCGCCAGTGTCTAAAAGCGACATTCTCTCTCCTGACCACCAGGGCGCGACTCCTCTGGTTGTATAGAAGTCTATGCTTCATGTGTTGAAGCTGCATTCTCTCTCCTGACCACCAGGGCGCGACTCCTCTGGTTGTATAGAAGTCTATGCTTCATGTGTTGAAGCTGCATTCTCTCTCCTGACCACCAGGGGGCGACTCCTCTGGTTGTATAGAAGTCTATGCTTCATGTGTTAAAGCTGCATTCTCTCTCCTGACCACCAGGGGGGTGACTCCTCTGGTTGTATAGAAGTCTATGCTTCATGTGTTAAAGCTGCATTCTCTCTCCTGACCACCATGAGGCGACTCCTCTGGTTGTATAGAAGTATATGCTTCATGTGTTAAAGCTGCATTCTCTCTCCTGACCACCAGGGGGCGACTCCTCTGGTTGTATAGAAGTCTATGCTTCATGTGTTAAAGCTGCATTCTCTCTCCTGACCACCATGGAGCGACTCCTCTGGTTGTATAGAAGTCTATGCTAGAACTAGTGTTCTTGTGAGGACGTTTTAGAGGTTTTAAAGACGTGTAAAATTATTTCACCACTAACTGCCTGATTATTCTGTGGATTCCAATAACTGGCTCTGCAGCTTGAAGTCTGAGTGGAACCAGAGAGGGGTTGTGGTCTCAGACTTGTGACTGAAACCACAGAGGAAAAGAATAAATAAAGGACACACAGTCTCCGTTTCCCTCTCGCTCAGACTTCGCCCGTCAGCCGGTTATTGACGGAACAATCAAGACGCAGGTGTCGACTCCAATTAGCTCTTTCCAGCTTTATGGGATCCATGCGCTCGTTATTCTGGACCTGGAATCCGCTGAAGGACACGCTGGTGGAGCGATCATCCTCGTTCTGTGGCATGGCGGTCATGTCAGGGCTCCTTCAGAGGCCGTGAAGTCCAGGCCACGCGTCCATGAACGCCTCTGAGCTCCGTGGTTAACGTTGAATATCTCTTCATGCACAGTGACGGCACATTCTTTATTATAATTATTGTTCTTTATTATAATTATTGTTCTTTATTATTGCTTGAAATAAAATATACAGACGTCCTTATCAGGATGAACTTCATTAGATCTTTTCCGTTGCAGTTCTTTGAAATTTGATATTTTGAATAATGTTCATTTTAAAGAATATAGAAGTGCTTTATAATGTTATAATATTCTTTATTTCACATGTTTTACAGGAAAATTAATATTTTGTAAAATAGCAGTGTTTTCTAAAGCCTTAGTGCGAGACGTTTGACATGACACATAATACAATAATTAATAAACTAAAGATACACATAACAAACAAATACTATAGTACAAATATTATATACATATTTAAAAAAGTGAAATTGAAGTGACAATGCAACACAAATGGAAGCAGGGGTACTGGTTGTAAATTCATAATAACAATGAATACAAATGTAAACATCAATGTTACAACTTGACAATACGATGAACATTAATGATGCATCAATGTACCATTATACTACAACTACTATATGTATATATATATATATATATATATATATATATATATATATATATATATATATATATATACATATATTTAATTTCTAAGTATACAGTTTGATTTAAAATTATTATTATTAGTTTTTGCATGAAATAATATCTTTTGAACCTTTTTCTTAATGTGTAAGGACGTATAGTTTTTTTTTATTATTTCAGAGCACAGTTTTTTATTTTAAGTATTTTAAACGTATGGAAACAAAACAGTCGTTGCTCCTTCTGTGAGTGTTTTATTTTATTTATAATTGTTTGTGTTGTCTGTTGTTGGATATTTATTTTTATTTGAACTGATGCTCATAATAATAATTCATTATTATTATTATTATTATTATTATTATTATTATTATTATTATTATTATTATAAGTAATAATAATGATTGTTATTATTATTATTACTTATATTGAAAATAATAATATTTGTTATTGTTGTTATTATTGAGAATATCTGAGTTGACAGTGGAACAGCAATTTTAGATAAACATTTTTGTTGAAATGTATTTATTTTTATGAATAATTTGTTTTTCTTTTAAATACGTCACACATAAACTATTCAAGGGAATATTTGTAATATATATATATATATATATATATATATATATATATATATATAATATATATATATATATGTATTCTTAGGTGTTTTTTTCCCCTGGTGGTTCTCTCTGAGACCATAACGGTTCCAGAGGAGTGACAGGAGGATCAAACCAAGAAGAAAGCAGCTCCTGAGGAGCAGCGAGGACTCGTAAAGCTGATTATGAAGCCGATGTGAGCGCGTGAAACGGTTTAAACTCCAATAAGAAGTCACCATCATGATCTTCAACCCTTCAGAGCAGCTGGGAGGTGAGTCTCTGAGCAAAGTGGAAAAAAAACAAGTTGTCAAAATGATCAACGGGAACCTGAAGGAGTCCAGGGGTCAGAGGTCGCTCAGAGTCGTTTAGTTAATGGTTAATAAACTTGATTGGCTTCAGAGGTCAAACATTTCGTCTTCATTCTCCAAACGTAATGACCATCTGAAGCTCCTGAAGTCCACAGAGATGTGACGGTAATACAAGAATGAGTCCATGCACGGAACATGTATCTGCAATTATTTTATATTATTCGATAGAAATGTTAAAGTCAATCATTCCCAAAGTTACAGCAGGTTTGTTTGTGAATGAAATTGATCATCTTTGCCCAGTTGGTTGAGGGCGACTCCTCTGGTTGTATAGAAGTCTATGCTTCATGTGTTAAAGCTGCATTCTCTCTCCTGACCACCAGGGGGTGACTCCTCTGGTTGTATAGAAGTATATGCTTCATGTGTTAAAGCTGCATTCTCTCTCCTGACCACCAGGGGGAGACTCCTCTGGTTGTATAGAAGTCTATGCTTCATGTGTTAAAGCTGCATTCTCTCTC
>JBAMJR010000168.1:2500-97500 GCA_038501785.1 Myoxocephalus aenaeus
CCCCAGTGGAATGGAAACGTCACCAACACGCCCACCAGTGTTTCGGTTTATCAAGCGACCCTGTTAAATGGCCGCTTTCAGCCGAATGCGTCTGCGGTTGTTGTAGTTGGCAAATGCCGCGTGGTCTAGTTGTTTCATATTCAGCCTCTGGAGTCTCTCTTGAGGTAACGAGTCCACTCCCGTGTGAAATGCCGCTTACTGTTTGTGTTAAAACAGGGAGGGAGCAAGTTGCCCTTCCTTTGAAATCATTTTCAAAGTTTGTAAAAACACATAATCGTCTTTGAGGTAAACCCGTGTCACGTAGAGAAACTCTGTAGCACTTTTCCAAATAGAATAAAAATATAAATCTTTTAACAAGATTCTGGAAAAATATGATGGGTAGCCAGAGGAACACCACGTTCGATACGCTAAGTGAAAGTAGTCGTTCATGAAAGCAGACACTTGTGTGGTTTTTCCATTGTAGCGCTCCAAATCTAAGAGGAAGATGTTTGTAACATTACATCGACTTAACACAAGGTAAAACCAAACAACGGTTAGTTTGATGTCCGGTCTGAATGGTTTTTGCGTTCTCTCGTACAGCTCCTCCGGGTAGCGTCTCCATAACTAAGATATGGTTCTTGCACGAGGCCCATTGTTTCTACCTCAGCTATGGCAGGAGATTCATCTGCACCAGGACGTTTTACATCAACAGCTGTGAAGCGGACCGTGGTGCCAAAGCTTGCCGTGTCAAAGTTGACCGACTCACTTGCTGATGACATCGGCAGTCTTCTCTTTGAGGCCCATATCGAAGCCGTCGTCGTAGTTTCTGCAGCCAACGCAGTTACAGCTGGGGGTACACATGATGTTGGCCTGCGCACAAACACAACAGTATAACTCACTCATTATTATTCCATCCATCCATTTTCACCCGCTTCCCTTTCATTCATTCATTAGAAATCTATTTAGCAAATAATCTCTTTTGACCTTATGTGTGTAAATACATCATGTGTCTTTATGTGCACTAAACACCTCATCCCATTATATTCCATTCCTCATGGGTTCTAGAACATTAGATCAGGGTGTGTGTGTGTGTGTGTGTGTGTGTACACACCTCATAGCACTCGCAGTAGTTCTTAAGGCAGCCGGAGCGTTTGCAGTTGCAGCCTTTGCTGTGCCAACCTTTGACCTCTCCCGGCTTCCCACCGGCAAACTTAGACTTGAAGGCGTCTGGGTTACGACCTAAACACAACTAGAGGATGACAACACCAGTAATGATGACACTAGCCAGCCATGTACATGTATGTAGTACAAATGTAAAATACAGAGGTATAATTGTTTTAAACACAGTCTTGTAGGGGTGTAACGGTACAAAACAATGACGTTTCGGTAACGGGGAAAACAATGAAAAAAAGAGCAAAAAACAACTTTTTCTTTTGTTCATTTATTTTGAAAATTATCAACATTCAAGAGTTGCTCATTGGCCATAATTCTTATTTTAACAGTTATATACTACTATAATACTGGCATATTGTCAATAATAAATAAATGACAGAAATATCTGGAATGTAAATATTAATGCTCGGTCATACGACTCTGACCGGCTTTGACTTTTGCTCGGTCTGAATCGGCTGTGGAGGGAAGGACTCTCCGTCCAGTACGTTCTGGTTTCGTTCTGCTCATCGCGCAATGTGTGAACTGTATCCACACAGCTACCCGACTTCAGTTTGATAGGGTCGGCATACGGTTCGACTAAAATCGTGGTCCATTGAGCTCGATGACCCGAGCTGAACCAAATATCATGCTACGCCGCTGCGCTGCCAAACACTCTCTGGGTAAATCTTGGGCTCCAGAATTTCTGTTCCGCGTTACGAGGGTAGTCAACATGAACAGCTATGTAAGGAAAAGAATGTTGCGAACAGAAACCGGACGTCCTGTACCGAAAGGTTCTATACAGATAAACACATTATTACAAATGCCAAGTAAGAAAAAACAAACGATGTGGCATTCAAATGTCAAACCATATGCCACCAACCACAACGACAAGCTAGGTGTTACCATGGAGCTTGATGGAGCATGCCAACTGAGGAGTTTTAAGTAATCCAAGTCAAATAATTCTTTGCTGTAAAACATTTTATAACTACGTTTGCACACGGCCCACATTGTCAACTCTAATTTATAAAATGCCTTTCCCATTAGTTAACTTAGTACAGACCTGCAAACTCATGAGGGGTGAAAAAGGTGACACCAGCGCGGGGGGGGGGGGGGGGGGGCAGTGTCGGGCGAGTCAGTGCTGAACAGCGTCACTCGTCGAGAAGCTGACAAACTATGATCATTATGGGTTTCATTTCTTCTTTTGGCAATACCCAAGTGTACAAAAAAATATATATATATATACACACACACACACACACACTACCGTTCAAAAGTTTGGGGTCACCCAGACACATTTTCAGTTTCTTTGCAATTTCCTGCATGGAACAGCCTTCATTTCTAAGAACAAGAACAGACTGGAGAGTTTCACATGAAAGTTCTCTTTTTCTGGCTATTTTGAGAGTATAATGGTACCCACACATGTGATGCTCCAGATACTCAACTAGCTCAAAGGAAGGCCAGTTTTATAGCTCCTCTCACCAGCATAACTGTTTTACGCTGTGCTAACATAGTTGCACAAAGGTTTTCAAGGGTTTTCTAATCATCCATTAGTCTTCTATGCGATGAGCAAACACAATGTACCATTAGAACACTGGAGTGATAGCTGCTGGAAATGGGCCTCTATACACCTATGTAGATATTTCATTAAAAACCAGACGTTTCCACCTAGAATAGTCATTTACCAAATTAACAATGTATAGAGTATTTCTGATTCATTTGATGCTCTGCCAGGCCTCTACTGCAACCGTCTTCACTTCCTGCTGCTTCTTGGGGCATTTTCCCTTCAGTTTGGTCTTCAGCAAGTGAAATGCATGCTCAATTGGATTCAGGTCAGGTGATTGACTTGGCCATTGCAGAACATTCCACTTATTTGCCTTAAAAAACTCCTTGGTTGCTTTCGCAGTATGCTTCGGGTCATTGTCCATCTGCACTGTGAAGTCCAATGAGTTCTGAAGCATTTGGCTGAATATGAGCAGATGATATTGCCCGAAACACTTCCAAATTCATCCTGCTGCTTTTGTCAGCAGTCACATCATCAATAAATACAAGGGAACCAGTTCCATTGGCAGCCATACATGCCCACACCATAACACTACCTCCACCATGCTTCACTGATGAGGTGGTATGCTTTGGATCATGAGCAGTTCCTTTCCTTCTCCATACTCTTCTCTTCCCATCATTCTGGAACAAGTTGATCTTTGTCTCATCTGTCCATAGGATGTTCTTCCAGAACTGTACAGGCTCTTTTAGATGTTTGTTGGCAAACTCTAATCTGGTCTTCCTGTTTTTGAGGCTCACCAATGGTTTACATCTTGTGGTGAACCCTCTGTATTTACTCTGGTGAAGTCTTCTCTTGATGGTGGACTTTGACACAGATACCCCTACCTCCTGGAGAGTGTTCTTGATCTGGACAACTGTTGTGAAGGGGTTTTTCTTCACCAGGGAAATGATTCTTCTGTCATCCACCACAGTTGTCTTCCGTGGTCTTCCGGGTCTTTTGGTGTTGCTGAGCTCACCAGTGCGTTCTTTCTTCTTAAGAATGTACCAAACAGTTGATTTGGCCACACCTAATGTGTTTGCTATCTCTCTGATGGTTTTGTTTAGATTGTTCATCCTAATGATGGCTCGCTGCACTGATAGTGACAGCTCTTTGGACTTCATATTGAGAGTTGACCGCAACAGATTCCAAACACAAATACCACACCTGAAATGAACTCTAGACCTTTTATCTACTCCTTGTAAATTAAATAACGAGGGAATTACACACACCTGACCTTGGAACAGCTGAGCAGCCAATTGTCCAATTACTTTTGGTCCCTCAAAAAGAGGGTGGCCACATTTGAATTTGTTGTAGTTCCTACACCGTTCACCTGATTTGGATGTAAATACCCTCAAATTAAAGCTGAAAGTCTGCACTTAAAGCACATCTTGATTTTTATTATTTTTGTCGGCATCAGTGCATATGGAAAAATGAACAGAAAGAAAGAGGGAAAAAGTGTGGAATTAGAAAATGATGTGAATGTATAAATACCCCCCTCCCACACACGGACCCAGATATGAAATTTGACTTTTTTCATTTCAACTCCATTGTTGTGGTGTACAGAGCCAAAGTAATGAAAAATGTGTCAATGTCCAAATATTTATGGACCTGACTGTATCTTGATCTGCACTTTTATACAATTTGTTATAGAAAGGGCGAGTAGGGTGAGCTCATGTTCTGCGGTCATGAGGTCTTCGTAGTGAGAACAATGAGATTATGAACATCAGTGGGTAACATTAACTTCCTCCGCAGGGCGTGTCCCCTGCTCACCCTCAAGCTTTGTTTATATTCACGCGTGGCGCCGTAGCAAAGAGAGGACACACCGTCCTCACAAGTGGACCAAAAAAAACACAAGCGTGTGTTTGAGGCACAGCGGAGAGCGAGAGGGAGCATGTCTCCAGTTACTGCACTGATGAATCAGATCCGCTGATAGAGTGACACACCCGGTCCTGGCTGAAACACCAATTACACTCCATCGATGCCGTCAGCAGCCAGTCGCCAGGACTCTGTTTACTGTGGCCCAAACACCGGCGGCTGGCAATCCCACCGATATTGATCAGTCATTTATGGACCGTTTCCTTCTCGATTCATTTGTGATTTCTTATTGGCATTCTTCAGTGGAATAGCGGAAGTAGACACAAGTACTCACATTCATTTTCAGTACAGTCTTTCGATATGGGTGTACTGCACTCTGCAGTGAATAGATCTTGGTTCCTTGATTATTATTCTTCTTCTTCGGCGAAGTGAATCACAAAGTGGATTGCTACTTTTTGTGATTTGCGTTCCTACTCAGTCATCGAGAATCAGAGCTTTTGCTGTGTTGTACACTTTAGATCCGAGATACAACATTCATCTCAACGTTTTTACTGACAGAGACTCTACAACCAAACCAAAGCTGAAGTCATGGGTCTAGTGAGGAAAGAGGGGAGGATGGTACAACACGCTACAGAATCATGTGTCACCATAAACGGACACTTTATCACTGTCTGTATAGTTTAACCACAGGTTCCAGAAAGCGTTATTTTATGAGCGCTTAATGTTACTTGCCTATAACAAGGGGTTTGTTTGAATAGAAGTCTTTATTATTTTTTTGTGAATAAGAGCAGCTTGTTTTGCCAAATGACTCAGAACATGCTGAATTATGTGTTTATAATACAAGGGTGCTGCTACAGGCACCATTTTATTTATTTTCTTGTTGGTTCACTTTGCATTGTTGGAAATGTAATCTCTTCCATTTGTTACTAGCATTGAATTAATAAAAGATCAAAGTAAATAGTTTTGTTTATTAATAATGTTTAATAAATCATGTATAGAAAAATGTTGATGCATCAATGAATCCATAATGGTTTTGTAATTGCATCGTAACTTTCTGAATCAGAATAGAACCGCGAGGTGACTAGAGATTCTCCCTTTTTGCAGCTACAGGCCTTCAGCCATGTCGAAGGGTTTTGAAAGATCTGAGTCATAAAAGGGGCCTAATATCTAATGTTAGGACTGGTCATCTTATATATCCCGTTTCCCACTTGCGGTTTCATTCATCTTTGCTTTCATTAGCAGGCTATGACATTTCAAAGGCTTTCATTGAAGCACTTCAGTAAACTGATATACAAATCCATTTGTTACACTTATAAGACAAACGTGGAACAAAAAAACCTTAATAGCCTTGAGATGCTTCACTTCATGCTCTGCATTGTTGTGGCAGTTCGAGCAGTCACAGTTGCTGCACATCACTCCGTTGGCGAAACACTCGCAGTAGCTGGAAGAGATCAACAACAATAAATACACGTTAAACTACATCAGTGTGTGTGTGTGTGTGTGTGTGTGTGTGTGTGTGTGTGTGTGTGTGTGTGTGTGTGAGAGAGAGTGAGAGTCAGAGACAGTTAAGGGCATTCCACTTTGCCTTATTGCAACTTCTCCATTTAACAGTGTTACAAAGACTAACAATGTGAAGGAGCCAACCTGATTTACATAAATAAGATCTGGCTATACTCTCCAAAAATATATCAGATCATATTTTTTTGCTGAACCAGCTTAAAATGCATGCTGCATCAAACAAATTGATGATCATCTTTTACAGTGGTAAATACAAATTAAGTGCAAACATCACAGACAATTAGCATGACATCTGAGAAGAAGATGCATCCCACTATAAAGAAAACCAGAATACACCATAAGTCGCCTACTCACAGTTTGAGGCACTGGGATCTGGTGCAGTGGCAAGGTTTCCTGGACTTGGAATCACTCAAAGTTTGAGTGGTTCTGCAGGGACAAAGGAAGAGCATATCAAATAATTAAAGTCAACGTCATGATTACGCCACAGTGATAGCTTGAGGCAAAACAAAGGAAGGACCGGGGGCAAAGACAAATCACCTCAGAGCAGCAGGCTAAAGTTATACATCGAAGATAGTATACTGCTGTGTTGTTAGTGGCCAGAATCCACATTGCATCCATCTGAGATGAACTGTTAATCGAGGCTCTAGCGAGCTACAATATCATCTAAGCGTTTTGAGGAGAGAAAATGTTGCTAATAGTTTAGCCTTCCGCTAAGCTCCTCAGCCTCATTAACTATGAGAGAGAAAGAGAGAAATGTTGCCAACAGGCTGAACTTTTAGAAAGAGAGAGATGGCTCACTGTTGGGCTTATCCTCTGCAACCAGTGTAGCACCAAAGCATGGCGGGAACCAGTGGACGGCTGCCTACTTATCCCGTCATGCTTCCACACAACTGTGTTCATAGAAAAAAAATCAGAACTAAGTTGGCATTAATGTGGCGGTGGCGATGTGTGGTTTCCTACACTGTGACAACAGTGTGTTCACTTTGACTCATTTAGCAACTCGCTAGTTAGCTAGCTCCATATTTCATCACGCTGATGTTACACTGGCCACAGAAAACGAGCCCAACAACGGGCTTGTAGCTATCGTCCACTGGGTCCAACGGTCCTTCTGCCTCACTCCTCGCTGCTAAGAAACCAGCCTTGCCAGGAGGAAAGCAGGCGGGAGCTCCAAGAGACTAGCATGCTCGCTAACTGGAGATGGACAAGCTAACTATCTCGTTAGCCATCCTGTCTGGTGCTCCCGTCTGCTTTCCTCTCGGCTAAGTAGTCCGCCAGCGGTGTAACAATCAGCTACGGTCCCGTTAGTAAATGTTAACTTCCTAACACTTACAGATAGGGCTGCAACAACAAAATCGATAAAATTAGATTATTAAAAGAGTTGTCAACGAATTTCAATATTGATTTGTTGTGTCGCGCGACTATTACGGCACTCAATAAGTCGCGGAGATGTTTGAGTATTTAAAAAAAAGAGTTTAGTTGCGCACGGAGCAGAGTGGAGGTAGAGGAAAGGCCATCGGAGAAACCCGTAACGTTGTTCTGAAACACATGGCGGAGGCAGAGAAATCAGTACGACCCAAGTCATCCAAGGTGTGGGAGCATTTCACACTAAATAAATCAAAAAAGTGTGTTAATTGCTAGATATGCAAAAGCGACATGGCACGGCACGGGAACACCACGGTGATGATTCAATACAATAGATGGCCACATGACATCTATAGATGGCCACATGACATCTATAGATGGCCACATGACATCTATAGATGGCCACATGACATCTATTGCTTCTGTCCATCCGGGGAGAGGGATCCTCCTCTGTTGCTCTCCCTCAGGTTTCTTCCCTTTTTTCCCTGTGAAAGGGTTTTTACTATCTTTTTAGGGGAGTTTTTCCTGATCCGATGCGAGGTCCCGGGACAGGGATGTTATGTGTACAGATTGTAAAGCCCTCCGAGGCAAACTTGTATTTGTGATGTTGGGCTATATAAAATAAACTAAATTGTGTGTGTGTGTGTGTGTGTGTGTGTGTGTGTGTGTGTGTGTGTGTGTGTGTGTGTGTGTGTGTGTGTGTGTGTGTGTAGTGTAGAGAACAAGTTCTGACATTCAAACAAATCCTGTTAGGTTTTCTGATTTGTATTTTTCTTTATAAATTATTTATTGTTCTCACAGCTCAGGTTCCTTTAAACCCAAATATACATCTTTTTGTGCCAGGTCATCTTTATTTAAAAAAAAAAAAGCCTATATATTTGGCAGATGTAAAGTATGTATGTATGTATGTATGTATGTATGTATGTATGTTTTTACTTTAACAGCTCGGGGATGTTCAAGGAGCAACCTGTTTGTGCACTTTCTGAAGATTTTTTTCAGTGTGAATTTGTACTGTCAGTTCTGTTTTTGAATAAAGGGTTGGAAATTAATGCTTTTTAGTTGTTGTTCTTTATCAGATTCATCGAAAAATGTACAGATTAATCGATTCTTAAAATAATCGTTAGTTGCAGCCCTACTTTACAGACCTGAGAGCAAGAGATGTTAGGAGAAACTTCTTCAATCAGTATTAAAAAAAACAAGCTCACTAAACTCTTTAACCCCGCCCACAAAAATATGTCATCATGTTTACTAACAAAAGGGGTAATCAGCTTCTGACATGTGGATACTACATACTACTGAACATATTCTCTCTTTAAACAACCAATACTGAAAAGATACCTCAAACATCAGTAAAAGTAATGGAATAATAGATGAGCGAAGATGGAACCTAATTATAATGTATCAATAAAAGATGTACAGTAATCTGTCGTCTCCTATACTTGTGTTTATGCGATTTCTTTCTACGTTTACTTTATATTTGTGACATGCTCACAGTTCTTACCGTGCTGGAGGGGCTTGAGGCTGCATGTCTCTGGACCCATACAGGGCACATGTTGTCTGGTGGAAGTGAGGAAGCTATGTACGAACGAATGATTGAATACATGAATAGCAATCTATCAATTAATTAATCTGTCACTCGGTGACAGTAAATATAGAGCTGGGGGTCAAATAATTGAAGACTACAAATGTCCCGCAGAGACAATTGACTTCTTGGTATAAAAATAGAAAAAGAAAAAAAAAAATTGTATTCCTACCTGGCTGGGAGTCCCTAACACACTACCATCTGGTAAAGACAAAGAGGATGTTTGCAGGTCAGGTTTGGGTAGTTGATTAACACAGATTTTTAGCGGGTTGGTCAGAGCAGATTAGTTCACGTAGATTACATTAGATTAGAAAACTTTATTAATCCCCAGTGGGGAAATTGATTTGCCACCAAAAACTAATACAGACAACAAAAGACACAGACAAGAAACACATGACAAAGAATAAATAACACCAGAAAATGCCATATGAGACATGATTGACATCAGAAAGTGCTAAATCTAAAAACCACATCTGAAGGTGTTCCATTGAAAAAACATCACTACTTGATAAACTTAGAGTGTAGCATACAATAACTAGTATAGTTCAATATATTTGGCCTAATAAAAAGCTGAACGGTTTTGTTTAAGATATAGCACTATTATCAGAAAACAAATGAAAATTGTTTGTCGGCTTTGACTCTGTTGCTTTCTGATTTAAATAGGTGACAAACAATTGAATATGCTGCAAATAGATTTTTATATTTATTCATAATTAATTTTGGCCACCGGGTTGCGCTGTGGCCGATTTAGTTCATCCCAGGCATGCACTCAGTTGCTTTGTTACCTGCTCGTTGATGCGTCTCCCTGGCATGCAACTAAATGGACATCAATACGTCACCTCCCTAAACGGGTCCTCACCGTTCCCCTGAGCGGATGTCAGCGTGAGGAACGCAGGTCCTTGATCGCAGGGGTTAACCAGGACCGCCTCTCCATCCCCATCCGCATTACACACCACCTACACACAAATGAACTGATAATGAAAAAACATCTTTTGGTAACCATACAGCTTGCTGTGCTTTATACTTTACATATAGTACTAATACGCACACTTTTTATTTACTTTCAAGTCTACTTCCAGTGATCAGCGCCTCATCACAAGAGTTACTTTTTCTAGTACTTTCTAGATGTTACTGCTAAATATCTGTTCACAATAAAAGCACGAGTCATATCAGTGCATTGCAGCTTACCAGAGGGAACCTATTACACACAGAGTATTTTGCTGAGAGTCAACGAAGCTACTGAGGAATTCAACTTGTATTAGATGCAGTGTGTGACTTGTGGAGGAGAGATGTAAATGTATAAAGAGCTGCTCTCAATCCGGGTTCCCACTCTTTTCTAGAGATCACTCTTCTGGACATTTTCAGTGATGATCTAGCTGGTGTGTCAGTCAGGGGTTGCGTTTTACGCTAACATGTTCCGCCCTGTGGAGGTCTGATTTAAAAGACATGCATGTATCTAACTCATCTATGAAAGTATATCATGTAAATCATGTCCATTAACCCTAACAATGCAGCATTGTGTTTGAATAAACAATGCCAGCAAAGTCAAAATCACAAAATGTAACCTTTGCTGGCCAAACAAGTTAGAAGAAAACCATCAACTTTAGCAACTGGACCAAACGTGCTAAACAATTAGAATAATTCAAGAGGATCGTGTTTGTTTAACACGGGAAAGACGCAAAATCTGGTATACCGCCCACACTTTTTTTTATTACAAAAGAACAAAGTATTCTAAGTTCCATGTTATCTATTATGCAGCAGCTTTCACGGATGTTTAAGGTTTTTGCCGTGGTATTTTCCAGGTATTGAGATATTTAGATGGGAATCTTTTGGTGTCCTGACAACACTAGTGTGGGGCCCACATTAACATTGGACACTATAACAAGGACTAAACATGGACCCCCCCCATATTCTCATTTGTTTATTATTTTTTATTGATTGCTAATTGTTTTGTTTGTTCACCTGGCATCTGTTTGTGTATCTGCAAGGGAGGTTCGAAAGGTTAATGTTGGTTACGAGGATTTATGTTCAGGCAGACTTGGGTCAGCTCAGGGGTCCTTTGGGGAAAAGCGAGGGAAAAAGCTGCGCTCGCGCTATTCAGATTGGTCTAGAATAGCATGAAGTACGTAGTGTGGAGCTGATCAGTGTGTTTCTGTACTTTTCAGGTGGGTGAAAGTGATTAAATGGTATAAATGTAGCGACATGTGGGCATAACCGTTTGGAAGGCAAATATGAATGTATGTCAGTTTGGAAGTTGAATGTCATGACGTGTCTGGAATAGAATTAATCACTTAGCTTAGCTAGCTAGTAACCGTAGTAACCATCTGTAGCCTGTGAGAATGACAGTTGTGTGAATGTGTAGAATGTCGCCAGTGTGAATGAAGTTGTTAGTGATAATATAAGATATGTATATATGTATAAGAAATCGTTCTATTCAGATTGGTCTAGAATAGCATGAAGTACGTAGTGTGGAGCTGATCAGTGTGTTTCTGTACTTTTCAGTGTGTTCGTGTACTTTTGCTCCTGTTGAGTAAAGAAATTCTTAAACAACCATGCACGCCTGGATCTCCTGTGTCCAAGTGCGCAACACTAGTTTGTATTATATTGAGACATTCATACATACCCAGGCTGGGTCTACTTCTCTTTAAGTCTATTCAGTCTAATTAGGAAACGCATTTCCCTCAAGATCACATTCTAGGAGAAAGGCATACATTATATTTCCCTGTAGGTAGAACTCACAGGCTGCCTGATGTGGGATGTAAATTCATTCAGTCCCTCATGAAACTGCTGGTGGTCCACTGGCTGCGGTACACAGATGCTGGCAAAAGGGTCATGCAAGTCTCCCTAAAACGAACACATTAAAAACAAATAAGACATGTACACATTCTGTTTTAATCCACGAAGACATTTGAATGATCCTGAATACTCACAGACATCATGCTGCAGAGAATGGGTTCATTGGGCAACCAAGGATCAGAAAGGGAGCTGTGTTGGCTGCTGTCTGGTGGACCGGGCACAGGGCTGGGGAGACCAAGACTGCTTCAAGTCACTCTACCCCTCTACATCCTCATGTCATATAATCTGATAGTAATGCTGCCCCTTCAACACGAGTATAACTCTAGTTTCTAGAAGTTATCCAAATAAAAAAAAAGGGACTATGAAAGAATCCCATTAAAAAGTGCTGCATCTTTTATGATGATTTCAACCCTGGCATTTCAGTGCCTGTGTCATGCTTCATAATGCCAGCAGAGGGCACAAAAGTAAAGATAGACAATGTGCTGACTGGGACCTGCCATTTGATGAGATTTGTTTTGTTGAGCTCAGGAGATTCAGTTAAGAAGGGACTGTAAAGTAAATGTGGACTTACCCAGTGAGGAGGTGATACTGACTTGATTGGGGCTCCAGGGAGTAGCCTGAGTAAGTCAGTTGGCACTGAGTGGACTGACAGGGACAGTGGAACCTGCAATCAAGTCCTTAATCTTAGTCCACGTAAAAAATAAATAATATCCAGTTTTTATTTGTTATCACACTGTCAAAGCATGTGAAACAATACATACAATACAATACTCCTTGAGGTGTTTGTTTGTCACATATGGTGAGGTCAGGAGATGAGTACAGCATGGCCTGAGCATCATTTTGGTTATGAATTTAACAACTGTTGAGTAAAGTATACCGGCTTAAGGAGAGAGGGTCCACCATTCCTGGCTGAATAGTATTCTGGTGAGGATAAGGAAGTATCCCGGGCACCCACACAGGACGAGTCCCTGCAGCAACAGCGAGCACATTACAGTCCTTCTCCGAGCCGCAGTCTGAAGAAGAATGGTCATCGGTGTGCATATGACCCCGGTTGTTTTGGGCTCTAACCGGCTCTGCCATGGAGCGATTCATCCCGTCGGCATGGAGGGCGCCTGTTTAACTGCACATGAGTGAAATATAAAGACGTTAGTCTTGTATTGACTTTTTTGGTTCTGAATAATTAAATGTTAATTAAATAATAATTAAATGGTATCAAATAATACAAAATCCCATGGCATGCAACCCCTTTTCCTTACTTTTGAAACCTAACGTTATAAGTCTTACTGTAATTTCAGATTCCTCCCTCATTGTCAGACTACTCTCACCTGTTAACGCTAGCTAACTAACGTACAATACTTAGCGGGTTATTTACTTTTCTAAATATTGTGATATTGTTCTTCACGTCGCCTTTGGGAGCGGCCGCTACATTAGTTAGCTTAGCTCTAGTTTAGTTCGCATTTCGCTATCTAGCTAGCGTTAGTTTAATTGGGTTAATTACATTTCACAGCCTACGGTCTTGTATATGGGCGAGTGACTGCATCTGGCTGTCGCTAGCTAACTTAGCTGATAGGACCTAACTTAGCTAACGTGAAAGAGAACGTTACCCAGGTAACGTTACCGGTTCACTGACTGACGGTATATATTTTCCGGTTATGCCACGCTCGTTTCGGTGCGCATGTAAAATAACGGGACATAGCAGTGAGAAATTCGGTCAGAAGTCTAAACACTAAAACATTTAACTCACGCTCCACTTACTTCTATGCGCGTCCCTTTATGGATGAATAAATTGAGCTCCGTCACTGTTGCTCTGAAGTGCGAACAAACTGGTGCATTCAAGTACTATCAAACGGTCCGATATTACAGAACTATGGAAGGCCATTTCCGCAAGTAAAATAAAAATGAAAATGAAAATGATTTATTATCAAATTATGAGATAAAAATGTCAAAATGATGAGCTAGAAAGTCGAAATTATGAGATTGAAAGTCATAATTAATTTAGTGTGTGCGTGTGTCAAATAATTCTTAACGGGGACAAATGCACCATAATGTAAATCATTACATTTTAGGGTCAGGATTTAGTTCAAGGTTAGGTTTTAGGATTAGGTTAAGGTTATGAAGAGTTAGGATTAGGCTGGAAGCGTGTATGGTAAATCTATTGAATGCAAATCAATGTAATGTTCTCAAAAGTCATGAAGAAATTACTCTGTGCGTGTGCATGTGTGTGTGTGTCTTGAAAGGGGAACATGGCAATGTGGATTATTTGCTGGACAAAAAAGATTAAAAATAAAAAAAAACACAAAATGACATTTCACCCACACTGTTTTTTATTTAAACCTTTATTTAACCAGGAAAGTCCCATTGAGATTACAAATCAGTTTTTCGAGGGGAGACATGGCCAAGACAGGCAGCAGCATAAAAAACACATAGTTGCAGACAGAAAACACAGAACAAGGCAGTTAAAAGAAACTAAAAGCTAAGAGACAGTGACGTAACAGAGTTAATTTAAGAAACATTTACATTTTTGGGAACCTGCCTCTATTTCTTTCCACACTTCTCTGCATGATGAAAACACACAGGTAGTTTGGGAGCAGATCAAGGATTGCCTTAAAAATAAAGGTGTACCAATGACAGAGCCTACAGTTGGCTTCATAATGCTAACAACCCTTATACTATAACAATAATATAAGTAAGTAAGTTCTACAAACCACCTGGAAGCTTTGGCACTTTTTCCGACCCAAGTCCCAAAGCTTCTCTCAGCCAACCCCAATTAAAAGCAGAAACATGTTTGGAGCACTGTAATTAAATTATTTTATGGTTTAAATCAAATGACCTGATCGATATGAATATCTTATGTAAAATATAAAAAAAATCTGTTGTTGTACCAATTTCTAGAATCTAATGAATTCATTAACGATGACATCTGATTGGCTGGCTGTCCATCCGAAATTGTAACATTCCAGCTCTCCTTTTGGATACCAGAAGGTTTGTTTGTCTGATGCGGAGCAGGTCAGCGGTTCGATCCCCGGGCCGGTTCACAGATGTAGACGGGCTTTAAGGGTGCAAGTCAGGTAAAATACAGAACAGTGTTGGGTCTCAGTAGATGCAGTAGTGATTAATCTAGAACAGTAAAAGCAAATATGTGTTATGATCATATAACATTCAATATGCAGGATGTATTATGTGCGTGTGTACTTTCACAAAAACAAACCAGACTGAAAGAAGAAAATGCAGAATGATATATAATAGTTATGCGGTTATAACCGCTGTAACACAGAGAGAGGTGTGCTTGTTCAGGTTTACCTGGTGGAAAGATTATTCCAGTGTTCTAGACTAACAGTGACGTCTCCTCAAAGTAAAGTGGTATAACAGTATGACATAATATGGTTAAAATAAAAAGGCTGGTACATTATACATATTATGTCATATAAGTGTAATATTATGAAGTGAAATGTAGTAGTAGCAAAACAATATTCAGTATAGTACAGCAGTATTGTAAGTATTAAGTCTACAAAATACATTATATATATATATATATACACATACATACATATATACATATATATACATATATATACATATATACGTATATATATATATACATACATATATACACATACATATATATATATATACATACATATACATATATACACATACATATATATATATATATACATACATATACATATATACACATACATATATATATATACATACATATACATATATACACATATATATATATACATACATATACATATATACACATATATATATATATATACATATACATATATACACATATATATATATATATACATACATATACATATATACACATATATATATATATATATACATACATATACATATATACACATATATACATATATATATACATATATACACATATATACATATATATATACATATACACATACATACATATATATATACATATACACATACATACATATATATATACATATACACATACATACATATATATATATATATATATATATATATATATATATATATACCTACACACACACACTACTGTTCAAAAGTTTGGGGTCACTTAGAAATGTCCTTATTTTTCAAAGAAAAGCACTGTTTTTTTCAATGAAGATAACATTAAATTAATCAGGAATTCCAGACCGCCATGGCGTCCCAGATGGGGCTTCTCTCGTCACAACTTCAGGGCCTGCACGATCATCTGGTGCAGACGGCTACAGCACACGAGCCTCCGGTAGTAGCGGCTGATACGCCCGTGAGCCCCGTCCTGACTGTGCCGGTCGTCGGGGCAGGATGTAAGTTAGCCCCACCAGCGCGATTCTCTGGAGAACTAGGGTTATGTAAAACATTCCTTATAGACTGCTCCATACACTATGAACTAAACCCCCATGCTTTTCCCACTGACCGATCCAAGAGATCCAAGTGTGAGCGACTGTCTGATCCGCTCGGGGCGGGAGAAGGAAGTCACAGGCATTAATTTGATCTCTGTTAGTCCCGCTGCAGATCCCAAGTACCTGGACCTGAGCTCCGTGCCTTCCTGCTACCACCACCTCAAAGAGGTTTTTAACAAAGCCAAAGCTCTATCACTCCCTCCACACCTAAAATGAGCGCTGTGGTCGATTGGCCTACACCTGGTAGCCGCAAGAAGGTTCAGCAGTTCCTTGGGTTTGCTAACTTTTACAGGCGGTTCATCAGAGGCTTTAGCGCAATAGCTGCTGCTCTCCATGCTCTTACCTCCACACGGGTGCAGTTCCACTGGTCTCCAGAAGCTGATGCTGCTTTTCGTTTCCTCAAGCACCGCTTTACCTCGGCCTCCATCCTCACTCTGCCAGACCCTCGACGACAGTTCGTGGTAGAGGTGGACGCCTCCAACGAAGGGGTCGGGGCCACCCTCTCCCAGCGGTCAGAGCAGGATGGTAAGGTGCATCCTTGTGCTTTCCTGTCACGGCGGCTATCCAAGGCGGAGCGGAACTACGACGTTGGTAACCGGGAGTTGCTGGCGGTCAAACTCGCGCTGGAGGAGTGGAGGCACTGGCTCGAAGGGGCTGACCATCCATTCATTGTCTGGACTGATCATAATAATCTTTTCTTTTTTTTACCGATTCTCCTTTTCTCTCTCATACAGGCCGGGGTCCCGAAACGTCAAGCCAGACGCCCTGTCTCGTACCTGTGTGGTTGGAGCACTGACTTGGCAGATAGAAAATGAGGTTAAGCAGGCTAATGGTGAGGCTCTGTCACCTAGAGGGTGCCCAGAGAATCGTTTGTTTGTCCCGGTTGATTTGCGCCCACATGTGATCCACTGGGCCCACACCTCACTGCTTTCCTGCCATCCGGGAGTTCGAAGAACGATGTTCGCTATCTCCCAGAGGTTCTGGTGGCCCTCCATGGAGCCGGGAGTACGTAGAGGCATGTTCGGTCTGCGCTCGAAACAAGACGTCCTCCGGGTCACGCATGGGTCTCTTGCAGCCACTTCCCATTCCCTCCAGGCCGTGGTCCGACATCTCAGTGGACTTCGTCACGGGGCTTCCGGCCTCTCAAGGTAACACCACTGTCCTCACAGTGGTGGACAGGTTTTCCAAGATGGCTAGATTCATCACTCTGCCAAAACTGACCTCCGGCAAAGAAACGGCGGAGATCATCGTGATCAATATTTTTAAGGTTCACGCAGGGCCGGCGATTGCTATAGGCGAACTAGGCGACTGCCTAGGGCGACAAATGGGTTGGGGGCGCCCTCACAGCGCACATTTCAGCACTGTGAGCAATTCGCGGCGCTGGCTCCCGCGAGCAGGGACCAAGACACGTCACATCAAAGATGTTCTATTACGGAGAAGACAATAACTCGGCCAAAAATCTGAATATTTTGTCGAGAAAACGGGACGCTGATTGGCCAAGACTCGACACGTCACATCAAAGATCTTCTATTCTAAAGATAACTCACTCCAAAAATGTGCGCGATCTGAAAAATCTATTGCGCGGCCACTTTGACTGGCCCCTGACATTTGCAAAAATTAAGCGGTCTAAACCATCTGGAGCACAGGGACGAACACGAAAAAAGGAAGAAGAGGAAAAGAAAGTCAAGTATAGGTTTGTTCAATAAACATATTTGGAAAAAACGAGTGTTTTGCACAGTTTATGGAGTTAATTTAATCCTAACTTTGAGTGTGTAATAAATTATTTAAAATAATAAAAAGAAAATGTTCTGAAACTATTCTGGTGTTTGTTGTGCATGCACCATTTATTGTTGAACTGCAATGTAGAATAGTAGAATTATAAGTGGGTGAAAAACTGCTATGCAAAGTAAAGCAGTTAAGTTAATATATGTCTCTTCAGTGATGTAAAGTATTGTGTGTCTGTGGGGCGGCGCAAAACTCAATCTCGCCTAGGGCAACCAAAGGGCTAGAGCCGGCCCTGGGTTCACGGATTTCCCAAAGACATTGTCTCAGACCGGGGTCCCCAGTTCGTCTCCCGGTTCTGGAAGGAGTTCTGCCGGCTCATTGGAGCTAAGGCCAGCCTGACCTCGGGTTATCACCCAGAGGCCAACGGCCAGACCGAATGTCTCAACCAGCAACTGGAAACTGGCCTCCGGTGTCTGGTATCTCAGAATCCCTCGACATGGAGCAAACACCTGGTCTGGGTCGAGTATGCCTACTGCGAACCATGGCATGGGCGGAGGGTACAGACACCTCGCAGACAACGAGCCGGAGGTGTCTGTACCCTCCGCCCATGCCATGGTTCGCCGCTGCCACCGCATCTGGGCAGCCGCCACGCAGGTATTGATTCGCCAAGGGGACCGAGTCAAGAAGACTGCGGACCGCAAGAGACGCCCCGCCCCCGCCTACCAGCCAGGACAGAGAGTGTGACTCTCTGCCAGGGATCTACACCTTAAAGTCCCGTCCAAAAAGCTGGCGCCGCAGTTCATCACCAAGCTCATCGGCCCTTTGCTTTTATAATATGTGTATATATATATATACACACACTCAAGGTGTCTGTATAAATCTGTGTATTATTATTTGCCATCAATTATTTTGTGTTTGTTATTTATTTCAATAAAAGTCTTGCAATCGGAAATTTGTTTGAAGGTTTATTTCTTCTATGATCTTAAATACAAGTTCTCCACATTATGATAGAAATGGTGACATGACAATGACAATAAATAACTAAACATGACCATGAAGCTCAGGCTGTCCAGCTGTCTGATGACCTCGTGTAGTCCAGTCCAGCATCAGGAGACCAGGACAGATGTGCAGCTTCATACAGTTGTGAATGAGTGACAATAAATAAATAACTGAACATGGACTATAAAGCTCAGGCTGTCCAGCTGCTGTCTGGTGACCTCACATAGTCCTTTTCAGCACCAGGCAACCAGGACAGCTGTCTGGTGACCTCACATAGTCCTTTTCAGCACCAGGCAACCAGGACAGCTGTCTGGTGACCTCACATAGTCCTTTTCAGCACCAGGCAACCAGGACAGCTGTCTGGTGACCTCACATAGTCCTTTTCAGCACCAGGCAACCAGGACAGATGTCTGGTGACTTCATGTAAGTCCAGCATCAGGACACCAGGACAGATGTGCAGCATCTTCATTGCCCTTGGCTGGGTTCGAACCACCAACCTTGCAGTCAGCCGCAAACCCCTATGTTCATGCGCTTATCCCCTGCAAAGCCCCCCCTCCTTTCGCAGGAATCCCCCGCAGAGCCCCCCTCCTTTCACAGAGAAGATTGAACCAATTTTTCATAAAAATCCTAATTTTTATGATTATTTTTTTTTTGGCAAACCGTGTTCAGAAAAGATCTTTTTCACCGTGTCTCCTTAATGGAATATGGACTAGATCAGTGATTCTTAACCATTGGGCCGCGAGCGCCACCTAGAGGGCCGCGAGCGCCACCTAGAGGGCCGCCCAAAACTGTCTGTTTTTCACCTGTGGGCCGCGGGACCGCATAGGTAATGAATTAAAGACACCAGAGATATCACTGTTAGCTAAGGAGGACCGGAAATGACTTAATTATAAATAAATAAATGCAGGAATAAATACAGGAATAAATAAATAAATGCTTAAATAAATGTATAAATAAATGCAGGAATAAATACATAAATGCTTAAATAAATGTATAAATAAATAAATACAGGAATATATAAATAAATGCTTAAATAAATGTATAAATAAATAAATACAGGAATATATAAATATAAGTTATACCTAAACAGGACATCATTAAATAAATCTATTTCTACATTTCTGTATTTCAATATTAATTTTTTATTTTTTAATTTTATTATTTATTCACAGTAACGTTACATCAATTTAACAGAGGGAAAGGTTAAGATTCATAACTTAAGATTGTAATTGAACTTTTACTTTGAACTACAGCGGCGTTTTATTACTTTTTACCGAATTGATTGCAATTATATAAAAATATATAAGTATATATATAACAATACATACAAAAATACATATTAATTCATTGTTAATTACAATTAATAAGTACATGTTAAAAATATATTACATATATATCAGATATATATTACATATACATATAAAAAAATAAAAATACATATTAATTAGTTGATAAAGCAGGGTATGCTCCAAGGAGATCAATTACAGTAAAAAGGGCTCACATCTCTCTTCACACTTAATAAAATCAAACTGCACCCCTCCTATGCAATTATTCACAGCCTCACAAAATACCGCATAGTGTCTTCCTTTTTGGTGTTATGGATATGGTCACCCTAGCCTAGACAGCTTTTTGACTTCATCTACAGGGGCCATGTGCCAGAGATCGATTGCTTCTGTCTTGCTCCCCTACTTGACCAATCCTGTTTAACAATGAGGTTCGGACCGCCCCAGCTCATTTGCATACAAGGACACAGAAATACAGAAATAAATAAATGAAGAAATACGTGTGGACACATAAATACAGGCATAAATAAATTAAGAAATACAGAAATGTAGAAATAGATTTATTTAATGATGTCCTGTTTAGGTATAACTTATATTTATATATTCCTGTATTTATTTATACATTTATTTAAACATTTATTTATTTATTCCTGTATTTATTTATTTATACATTTATTTAAACATTTATTTATTTATTCCTGTATTTATTTATCTATTTATACATTTATTTAAGCATTTATTTATTTATTCCTGTATTTATTCCTACATTTATTTATTTATTTATACTTAAGTCATTTCGGTCCTCCATAATTATCCACGAGACGCTCGGTTACAATATAGCTTCCCACCACTTGGTGGCGGTAATGCATAGTCAGTTGTGTAACAAGATCTGCATATGCAGAAGAAGAAACTCAGCCAGCAGCTAGCTAGCCTGTAGCGAAAGTTATAGAGAAGTATTTAAAACGAAAACACAAAGACGAAAGTGCTGCTGAACATCCCCTCAAACGTCTAAATGTGTGTGAAGTATGATCCTGACTTCACGAAGTAGAGCTTTGTGAACGGAGGTAACGAGGCGGAGCCCTGAGCCCTGTGTGTGGAGTGAGGGCCAACGCTAGCTAACGCTAGCCTCGCTAGCTAACGCAGCACTGAAGGCTTCACAGCTAAAGCGATATCTAGAGACCAAACATCCAACGCTCGTGAGAAAGCCGGTGGGATTTTTCCAGAGAAAGGACGATGGGCTCCAGATGCAGAAAAGGTCTGTCTGTCACTGACAAAGCAACTCCAAATGTGCTGTGAAAGCCAGCTGTCACAGATATGAAGAGCAACTTCTGGTTCTGCAAACATGAAGACTGCTGAAGCATATCATTCACATCATAAGGCTATATTTTAATTTGCACTTTATTTAAATGTTATTTACAGTTTATTTAATTTCAAAATTATTATTTTGAATTGTGTGCACACTAGTTGCCCAATAATTGTGAACACACAGATATTCTCATAAGAAAGTAAAAACCTCACTTTTACTGTCTTAAATATTCAGGTTTGAGGTTTATTAACTTGTGGATTAACGGAGAGCACTGTAGTTGTTCAATAATACAATTAATCCTAAAAAAAACTACTTTCCTAATAATTGTGCAGTGTATTTATTTTATTACCGCATAGTACTTATCAAATTTCAATTTTTTTCTCAGTTTTTTGAGAGTCTCCCTTGTTTTTGTTGAAAAAATCGAATAATTAGTTATTTGTGTGTTAATACGCCTGACTTGAGCCTTTAAATGAGTTATTGTATTAGCTTGATTTGTTTCATGACTTGTTGTCTGTGCAGGTTTACATACACATGATCAATAAATGTCTTTGTGATGATCACATTGTATCATGTTATTTATTTGACAAGGATTTTGCTTGTTGAACTGTAGGTAGATTTGATTTAGTTATTGAATACAAGTCAAACCAAGAGTGAGATCAATTAGTTAATAAACCAATACAGTGTTAATATTTGAATGGGCCCCGGGGCACTTTGTACTTGAAAAGTTGGGCCCCGATGTCAAAAAGGTTAAGAACTGGACTAGACAACTTCCGGTGTTTAGTACAGTAAACGTCTGATATTTTGCCTCTAAAGAAACTCGCTGCTTTCTAAACCCGCTCGTCTCCTCTTCTTGCCGTAAGCATCTGTTTCCTGTTGCAACGCACGCGTTAACCGCAACTCACACATAGGCTGGGGTCGAATAGTCCTTTTTGGTTAGGAACCTTCCTAACTGAGTGAAATGACCCGGAAGTACCTCAGTGGCCGCCATGATAAGTGCCGGTCGAATTGTCCAAATGCAAAGGAAAGGAGCTTCAATGCTTCCTAACTTAGCTCCTTTAGCATAGGAACCACTGGACCTTCCTTACGAAAGGAAAGGAGATAATGCCGACCCACAATTCCTTGCGGCGGCAACATTTAAAGTGACGTATCATTCGGCCGTTCACGAGCACAAACGATCATGACCGACAAACGCAGATCATGTAAATAACTGTTGCTATAACTTGGAAACACTTTCAATAATCTGTTAAACCTGCTGGAGAACTACAAACGTTATGTTGCTGAAAACTGCTGTAAAGTAATCAAACTGCTGTAAAGTAATCAAACTGACGTATTTTATATTCTATCTGGTGTTGAACTGCAGCTTCAGCCCTCATTCTTTTATTTTATTTGACTTCAGTTACAGAAGCTTTAGTGAAAGAGTTAAACTGGACGAGCTCTTCAGTCTGAGTCATGTTTCTGATTATCATCTTTTTAATCAACTATTTTGTCACATTACAATAAAACATATCAAGTCAACACGAGTTGTGTGATGTTCCATAAACTGTTGTATGCATATTTTTATGATCAGATTATAATCTGCATGTAAATAAACCATAACAACATAAAGGGATATGAGACACACATATATGACACACATCGTTTGTGGGATAACGTATTTAATTCAGCATGTTTGAAACTGAACAAAGAGACAGTTTTAGTAGCTTTGTACGTTGGTTTCACTTTCATATTCCTTCGTTCATTTCTATTCCAACATCGTTATTAAAGTAAGACTATGAACCGGGTTGTTTATGTCGTTATGACGCAACACTGTAAGAAGACGGACGAAGTATATAAACTGCGCTTTTTGTAGTCCTTCTTCAGAACATTGTAGTTTCACCGCTGGCTACAGACTGACGTCACTAACATGCGCCTGCCGTCGCGTCATAACTACGTCGCTTAGTGAAAGTGGAGTCGGATTTGCCAAACACCGCGGTTGTCTTCTCCTAACTCCTTATGAATTCTCCTTCCCATCTTTCCTTAACCCCGTGACGTTTTCCACAGAGGTTAAGGAAAAGAGCTTAGGGTTAGACGTTAGGAGGTAATTATTGGACTATTCGACCGCAGCCATAGTGGGAACGTATCAAGAGCAGTCTGTCTGGGTCAGAAAAGACACCGGACTTCCGGTGACATCCTTCAAAGTAAAAGCACAGCATCGGCGTGACCTTTTACTCGTCGTTCACAGGATTTGCAGAGAAGCGTAAATTGAGACTCATCAACTAGACTTGAGGTGGATGATGCTGTAATACTGACTACTATTGGGTTGTTATCAGTGGCGGCTGGTGACATTTTTTTTTGGGGGGGCGCAGTTGGGCGGCGCGGTTTAAATAGCACTCCACAATGAGAAGAAAAGAGGTTTGGAGTAGAATATTCTAAAAAACAAAGCTTTATTTCAAGAAAACAGTGTGCTCAACACTGTCCAATAACAACTATCAACAAACTGTAACTTTGGGCATGAGAGGTTCAGAGCAGAATGGTTTAAGAAACATTCAATGTGGTGGCCAGAGCAACTTCAGGGAATACATTGACGTAGCATTCAAACTGGGGGCCCTGCAGTAAGGTGGCACTGGTGAGGTGGTCTTTGAAGGCAAAGCGTTCCCTGGTGTGTCCAAGTATGGTGTCACAAACCTACAGATAAATATATAGAGAGAGACAGAGACAGACAGATAAGTTGTGGGGAAATATCTACTACAAACAGGCTTCATACTACAGACAAAAAACTATGTTTTGTGTGTCTTGATGGCTCAGCAACATAGACAAAAGGCCAGGAGCCACCTTGATGGCTGTAGCTATGACTGACTGACTGACTGACTCACTCACACAAACTTGTTGGGGGTTGAATTGGTATTTTAGATAAAGTTATAGCCTGATATGATATCCACCCAAATCTAACAATGTCCAACATGTGTTCTGCTGTGGGAAAGATAAAACATTAAACTCTAACAGGCATCTGCTGATGTTGACACTCACCTCTGCAGCAATCCTTCAAGCTCATCTTCCTTCACAGCCCAGCGCTTCCACGGCTGCTCAGAGCCACTGCTTTGCTACACACTGAGCATCCAGCTAACAGCTCCGGTTAGCATGTAGCTTGAGGAGAAGCTCCGGGTGTACGTCCATATTTAAATCTGGACGTTCGGGTCCCAACTCTTTCAGCCTCTTCTTGTCAACATCTGATCGTGGATTGAAAGGTGTTTCGCGTAGAGATACCACAGAGTTTTCAGTCGCCATACTAACATAATCAAAGTCTCTGCTAGCTGTGTTGCTCGCGTAGCTACGTGGGAGCTATATGGGATGTGAGGGAATGATAAAGGTCTCTGATTGGACGAATAGTCCAACCACGTTGCAATAAGAAACGATGTCATTGGCTAGGGCGCAGATTTGTGCGCCCGAAGATTCACGTTTCATCCGCCAATGAGAAGCTGTCCTTGCCGTAACGAGGGTGAAATGTTTGTTCGCTGCCGTAGACTCACATTGGGCCGGCGCCCCGACAGGGGGAGGGGCTTTTCTCAGTGATGATGAATGGCGATATATTATATTTGGTATATCTTAAGTGGTTGTTGACAGGGGCTTACGGTCCCACACACATTTAGCGCGTCAACACGGTATATTTCTTATTTAAATTATTTGGTATATAATGTTTTTTGACAGTATATATTATATATATTTTTTCTTCTTTTTTTTTTTTCATCACAAAATTTTAAGAGGGGCGGCGCCCTAGCGCCCTCTATTGACGCACCGCCACTGGATTTAATACTTACAATACTGCTGTACTATACTGAATATTGTTTTGCTACTACTACATTTCACTTCATAATATTACACTTATATGCCATAATATGTATAATGTACCAGCCTTTTTATTTTAACCATATTATGTCATACTGTTATACCACTTTACTTTGAGGAGACGTCACTGTTAGTCTAGAACACTGGAATAATCTTTCCACCAGGTAAACCTGAACATGCACACCTCTCTCTGTGTGACAGCGGTTATAACCGCATAACTACAACTAATATATATATATATATATATATATATATATATATATAGATTATAATTAACTGGAGGATATACTTTTTTCTACACGTAGATCTTAAGCCCTTAAATATAAACAGGAGCCCGGCCACCCTACGGAGGAAACTCATTTCGGCCACTTGTTTTTTAATTAAAATCTCCATTGTCCTCTCCTTATATGTAGTCAGGTGTCGGTAGGTAGAACCGCCAGCGCCGCTGACTCGCCGCTCTCCTGGCTGACGTCACACGCTGCCACGGACTCTCCGCTGCCAGTAATCTCACTCGCTGTCTCTATCAACAACGTTAGCTAACGTGATAGCTTGCTATAAAAAAATTGGTGGGAGGGAAATGAAGCCGCTGTAGACATCTTAACACTGATTGGCCAAGACTCGACACAAAGATCTTCTATTTGCGAAGAGCACAACTCTTTTTTTCGCGTCTCACTCTGATCTCAGAAACGCTGGGCGAGTTGACCCCCTCCCAAAAACAAAATCTCTTCGGATCTACACGATTCACGTGGATGACATATTTTCATTTCAAAACGGCGAATTTCGCCGAAAGGTGACAAGTTTGCAGGTATGGTAGTTAACAAACCATCCCTTGAGAGAGTTAATTTTTAACACTACATACAAGTGTTAAAAAAAACTAACACTGCTGAGTGTTACGAAGAGTTACATTTAAACTCCCAAAAGAGTCAATAATAACCCTAAATTGGTGTTAAAGTACTAACTCTCCAAATAGAGTGAAATTAACACTTTGTGGTGTGGACCCTTATACACTCTTCAAAAGTGTTAAAATCAAATCTGAGAGTGTTAATTTGGCTCTGCTGATTTTGCTGTTAGATGTAGACATTTCCCAGAAGAATAAACAAGGTGAGCATGTATTACTTATTTTAAACTTGTTTTAAATCAACTCCAATCTAATTGTGAAATATAATGGATACATATTGTGATTGACAGAAATGAAAGAAATTCAAGTTGCACACTCCAGTGACATTTGTTTATTTATTTCTCCCCATTCTCGTAAATCAGATGATAGTACATTAAGATGGTAACACAGAACAGAGGTCCCCCATACAGAGTGTTTTATTTACACAGGAGCAGATCTTGTATCGGGGCGGGGGGGCAATTGGTCTCAAAGAGTAAAACAATCAGAACACGTCCGGTCTCAGAGGGTGAATGGAGCTACAGTAAGGGGACATTTAGGGCGGTGGGGGTTCAGACGGCAACAAAACATGGACTTGGACATGGAGAAGAAGCGAAGAGGGCCAGACACGTCAGGGATTGGCCAGTTCGTCTGATGTCACAGAGGAAGGCAGGCTGTCCAAGGCTCCCATCTCTGGAAGCACACACACAAACATGGATGTCTTGGTGGAACATCACTGTACGAGTCAGCATGTTATTCCATCCAGCACTTCAGTATTGAGAGGCATCATGAACATAGTGTTGCTATCAGTGAATGGCTTGATTCAGATCAACGTTAAAGTCTGCTTCCTGTGTGCGTTCTGTACATGGCCTCACATTCTCATCTTAACCCAGTCGGCAGAAGAAGAAAAAAGAACTCGGCATTTTTAGTTTTCGCAAACCACATGACATGTTGAATGTCGACGTTTCTGGACCCAAAACAGGTTTTATGACTACATTTCATATCAACCCTGCAGTAAAATGACAATATATTGAAACAATTGCATCGGTTTAGGCAACACAACTAGTCGGTCAGAAAAAACATTGTGGTTTGTCTAAAACAACAATGTAACGAACGCAACAAAGTAACGCAACAAAGTAACGCAACAAAGTAACGCAACAAAGTAACGCAACAACATTACAATGTGTTGGCGGAACAATGGAACATAATCAAGTAACATATCAACCTTAATATAAAAACCTTAACATAATTACTAGCGTAAATAAATAACAGCCCTTAGACCTTTAACCCATCCACAACTTCCTTCCAATCTCAATGGACTTTCTGGCAAAAAGTCGACATTCAGCGTATCTGTGGATATAATGCAAATTTTTTTCTCCAGGTATTCATTTAGTTTACACTGTTTCGTTATGCGGTAGTGGGGATAGTGTAAAAAAAAGTCCTCTACTCAGACATTAGCAATTTCATGAATGCCCTCTATATAATGCAAAGTAAAACCTTTTTACTTATTAGTCCCACAACATCCATCTGTGCTCGTTGTCTTTATTTAGAGTTAGAATTCTATCAACATGCTGTATTTTTCTGCAGCAAACTCTTTGGTCTTGAACAGACTTCTGACATCAATCCTCACTTTGAGGTTGGTTCAAATAGAAATGACGGACATACCTTTGAGCTTCAGGTACGACAGAAAGTCAATGATAGTGTGGATGATGTCTCCATCTGCTATTCTCAGGGAGCCTGTGGAGGTAAAGCAAAGTGCAGCCAGATGTCACGCCCTCTGAAGCTGGGAGCACACTGAAAGGTTTGACAGCAGGAAATCAGTATCTCCATAGGAAGATGTCTTGAAAGAGGGAGGAATCTTGAAGTATCCTTTAAAACATGTTTAACATGACAGAGATGTGAATTATAGAAAAAACTGATCCAAACAATGACTCTGTTTACATGCACAAAATATTCCCCCTTTCCGAAACAGCTTAGGAGTATTGTCTGTTTTGGAAAGAGGGAATATTTTCTGCATGATACAAACCTATTTCAAATGTACTGTACACATGTCCAAAGAATGCTCAAGAAACTTAACAATATTGACAGATAACAAACATCTTAATCGGAAAATTCTATATTAGGAGGAATAAGGCATAAATCGGAAAATGAAAACATGCAATTTACATAACTTGTAAGAACTGTGTTAGCATTAGTGCTACTGTGTTAGCTAGGGTGACCAGACGTCCTCTTTTTCCCGGACATGTCCTCTTTTCGAAACCTAAAAAAAGCGTCCAGCAGGGATTCCAAAAACGTCCGGGATTTTGCTACGTCCGGGAAAATAGTTATTACCCCCTTACAAGTTTTGGAAATGGTATCTCCCTCACGTCCCACCTTCTTGCGCAAGCTCTGACTGTAGAGAGAACTGTCATTGGTCGACCGATCTCAACGTAAATGTAAGTTCACGGCATGCTACACACTACTGCTACCCCCGCGACGAAGTGTCCTCTTTTTCACAAACTCAAATCTGGTCACCCTATGTTAGCCTTAGTGCCCTGGGTTACAATGTGTGCTACTGTCTTAGCATTAGTGCCCTGGGTTAGCCTTTGTGCTACTGTCTTAGCATTAGCACTACTGTGTTAGTCTTAGTGCCCTGGGTTAGCCTTTGTGCTACTGTCTTAGCATTAGCACTACTGTGTTAGTCTTAGTGCCCTGGGTTAGCCTTTGTGCTACTGTCTTAGCATTAGCACTACTGTGTTAGTCTTAGTGCCCTGGGTTAGCCTTTGTGCTACTGTCTTAGCATTAGCACTACTGTGTTAGTCTTAGTGCCCTGGGTTAGCCTTTGTGCTACTGTCTTAGCATTAGCACTACTGTGTTAGTCTTAGTGCCCTGGGTTAGCCTTTGTGCTACTGTCTTAGCATTAGCACTACTGTGTTAGTCTTAGTGCCCTGGGTTAGCCTTTGTGCTACTGTCTTAGCATTAGCACTACTGTGTTAGTCTTAGTGCCCTGGGTTAGCCTTTGTGCTACTGTGTTAGCCTTTGTGCTACTGTGTTAGCCTTAGTGCCCTGGGTTAGCCTTTGTGCTACTGTGTTAGCCTCAGTGCTCTTCCCTCACCGTGGAGGCATGCAAGAAAAACAAATGTTTTCTTTAAGAATAAAAGGTAATGTGGTGAGTTCTGAGTATTCCTGTAATGAACTAGAATAAAAAGTGAAGGCTTCTGAAAATGGCTCTCCATCATAGCAAAGGTTGCGAGGGTGTCAGTAAGGAGTTGCACGACAAAACCACAGAGTTGATCTTTTAATAAAGGAAGACCATTCTGCGTGTGAGAGACAGACAGACCTGTTCTGAAGTCCTCCTCCTGGCCCATGTCCCTCTTGCCAGCCAGACCCGACTTGTCTCCCAGAGTCCTGTGTCCATCTATTCCATCTGGACAATGAGGAGTGATCACAATCAATGCAGTCAAACAAACAGGTGCACTAAGCTACAATGAGGTACACTGCAGTTCAACTTGATTTAAGTATTGCAGCTATTCAGTTAAAGCAGTTTTTTATAAAAAATGTCAGCATGGTATTTGGTTTTGTAATTATTTGGTTCAATTTCCAAACTTGTACGGACCACCTGCAGGGCTTGGCTCATCGAATTGCGGTAAAAGAAAAAAAGATTTGGCACGAACAGAAGAAATAAAAAGAAGCACATGTCTAAAATGGGATGGACGGCCGTGTTAACATACAAGGAAATGCAAAAGAATAATGATGATGATGATGAAATGAGCAAAAATGTAATAGGCAAAGTAGTTTGCGTTTTGGAACCCCTTACGACAGAGACGTTTGGGAAACGCCGCTGAAGCCGTTTTAGTTTGAACACTCCTGGGTTGGGTTTTTTGTCTGGACGGGCAGAAACGGAGAGCTTTGGAAACGATGAGGCAGACACCCACGTTCGCTTGGGTCTCATCAGTCAGGACGCGTCCTCCCCACAATCACGTGACAAACGACATCAGCCTTAATTCAGTGGTCAATTCAACATGGATAACGGATTACAGGCGTTGCTGTCTATGCTAGCATGTGGAGGGATGCAATTATACGAGCATTTCATCAACAACTCCCGTGTCCAGTGGCGTTATCAGCCCTGGTTATGTGATGTGCGTTTTCAGGCCTGGTAGTAAGGGTGGGGATTTGTCGCACTATGGCCTGTTGATGCCAAGCAACTGCGCGACGATAAGCACCTTTTTGTTCTCTCGGGGCTGGGTTTGTTCAGCTCCGGTTCCCCGGTTACGTAGCGTAAAATGAATGGGAGAACTGGCAGCCTCCATTCTCCCCCTGAAGGATCTCTTAAAAAAAATGACTCTTCACAGCGAATGAGACGGTCCCAAATGGACTTAGCACTCACTAGCTTTGCCCTGTGAAATGAGGAAAAACATGCTTGAAAAGCAAACTCCAATGTTTTAAATGCTGTAGCTTCCTAGACCGCATGCTAAACACAGAGTAATCTCAGAGTAATTTGTTCAGAGTTGTGCTGGAACCCGCTGCACCCAGAGGAGCCGGTCAAGGCTAACTGCTCCTTTGTGCCTCTCGTGTTTTACCATTATGTTAGGATCACAGAGCTAAGCTTTTTTCTGAAAAACATAGATGTCAACACTTACTGCAGTTCTCAAGATCTGATTACAATCCTTAAAGACTCTTCTTGCCATGTGGGAAAGAGCTGTTTAATAATACACAAGATGTAAAAACTGGGCTTAGAACCTTGAGGTGCGTCTGTGTGCCGATGATTAAGTTCATGAATAACTAAACTACAGAAAATGATCGACCTTTATCTATTTTCTACTTTGCAACATTACTCACCAGTCTTTTTTCAAGTATGGGTCCTTATCACATTTTAAGTTCACACACTGGGATACGTTAAGAGTGGCCGTGATGTGGTTAAGTGGCTGGAGGGGTTTGACTCAACTGAGCTTACTCATACGCTTAAGTAGCGCTTGAGCTGTTTGTGTGCGTGTTAAGTCCAATTAAAAGGCATGCCATTGGAGAGACCAGAAGGAGGGGAAATAATGTACTTTAATGGTTTTGTGTTTCAAGTACAAAGTGCTCCTCCTGTCTCTGTGGGCCCTTGGTGTTTTGATCGTTACATTTAATACTATATATCCTACAATGCCATGTGTTTTATTATGTCTGTAGTGTGTAGTGTATTTACCTTGAAAACGTAAAACCTCTCTTATTTTATGTATGGTAATTTAAAGGTTTTAAAAACAATCCTTGTCAATGTTAATTAGCAAATGACTGTAAAGATTTACAGTGAAAAACTGGACTGGCAAATGCTTAGACATTTATACTTATATACAACTGGCTTTCCTTCGACGTTCATGTGAGCTTTTACACCCAAACGACATACGTGCAGGCATATTCTAGCATATAACTTTTAAGGGAACCATTTTGAAATAGCTAAATTCAGCATTAAGTTGTCTTAACTTCCAAGATGAATGGTTCCTAACATCAAAATCAACCAACAGAAGTTGCCATACACATTATGCTATGCTAACAAATACTACATGCTTGTGAGTGCAGGTATAAAAAAAAGAAAAGAAGGTCCAAGACAGTATTTAAACAAAACAGCTAGCCTAGCTCCATCTAAAAGAGAAAACTATTTATTTCCATATTAAACCTTATTTAAAACGACTAAAATGTAAAAAGTAAAAGCATGATATTAAGATTTACGTTCCTCAATTACTAGCTGCTATGATATTATAGCACAGCTGTGGGGTTGGTGGAAGGCTTCTTTTTTTTTTTTTAGCTAAGCTTGTGTTTTATGCTAAGCTACGCTATCCTACACTGACAGTATGCCTGTGCTGGACACACAAAGTTGAGACTAATATTGCTCATCTAATCTTACCCTTGGTAAAAACAGTGGCCAAGCATATTTCCAAAAATGAACTTTTACTTTTAAAAAGGAGTTCTTTGAAATAACTTCCAGTTTTTCCGGTATTTTTTTCTGAGACATTTTCAAAACACAGCAAGATCGTATGTATCCGTGTTGATGTCATATCTTACAGTACATAACATTACAAGCAACCCAATGGCCACAAACTGCTCACGTTCGCCAGAATTCTGTAGTTTTTTTGCGACTTGACAAAAAGAACTACAGAAGAGTCGACAATCTGTGGGAAATGGCTGCAAAGTGACCTGCACTGGCAGCATCATCAAAGCGAAATCCATTGATAACATTGATACAATGGCCTCAGCTAACAGTAGTTTGTTCATATTTAGTGACTAACCACTACAACTAATGAAGGCATTCTAACCTCGTCTTGGCTGGTACTGGAGTTTGGACCCTTTTAGAACAACGCTCACGAGAGGCTTTTCCTGTTCCTCCCATTCTGTCGACATCGCGACACAAACTCAACATGGATTCCTTCGCTTCGAGCACAGAGAGAAATGCAATGTTTGGAAGCGTAAGCACAGGCAGCAGCTGGGTGACGGACAACCCTCCCCGGATGAGTGACAGCGGCAAGCTATAAGGAGGCGGGATGTTTGGACGGAGCAATTCCCGGCCCGACGCCAAGGCCCTGCAGCGGCCGTACGTTTTCTATCTTACATTGATTGACCAGCTCGTCTCTGCCTCGGACACTGGGAGAATCCTTTATCTGAATTAGGTGATCAATACGACCTGCAACACAGGATGAGGCAGGAGCAACCTTTACCTGGGCTTCACACACACACACACACACACACACACACACACACACACACACACACAGGGACAACATTTTCCAGATTTCCTGCCGTGGAGTTATTTGGACCCCACAAATTGGTACGAGCACACACACACACGCACACACACACACACACACACACACACACACACACACACACGCACACACACACACACACACACACACACACACACACACACACACGCACACACACACACAAACATCTGGATATAGCCAGCGTTCACAGTAGTGAGGCTGTATTATAGGCTATATTATATTTAAATCAGCTGACACGGTGGAGACAATGAACAGGGACAAAGACACAGAACAGCATTGATTCACAGAAGATGGGCTCGGCCCTTTTTGGTGTCGCGAGCTGTGCTGCACGGGCGACAATTTCAACTGACACCGGTGAGCTCGGGTCTGCAGAAAGCGTTTCAAGGAGATCATTATGTTCACCGTTTATGCAACGTCGTAATTTAAAGGTGCGATGTGTAAGATCTGGTGAGGCGCTCCCAACACGTAGGGGGCAGCATTTCACCACCACTATTGTACGATCTAAATTTACAGCCGTCAGAAAAATATGAGTGTTTCCTCATTTCCGAATTAAATCCGATAACAGCGTACCGATACGTACACAGAACCGGTACCGTATCTCCTTCTTCTTCCTCTCATGTTTTGACAGTGAGGCAGTGACTCGCTATCGCCTCTCCAGGAACGAGAGGTATTACAAGACGCGAAGGGATAGGGCTAGCTGGTTAGCGTGCTAATTTCCGTAGATATCTCTGCACCACAATATGTAGATGCCTCTGACAAGACGGCAACACTGTCATCTCTTAGTGTTCTGTTGATCATGTTCGTTGCCTTTTTGAATACTTTAAACTACCATTAAGGGCAGATCTTACACATTACTCTTTTAACAAGAACTCTTTTCCACCACTCCACTTTTGTTTAAAGCTAATACATTAGCCTATATCAAAAAAAAGTTTGCCATTTCGAAAAAAACGTCCTGAGAGTTAGAACTAGATGAGAAGGCTGATACCACCCTCACATCCGCCCATTAAATATGAAGCTACAGCCAGTGGTGGGTTAGCTTAGCTTAGCATAAAGAGTGGAAACCGGGGGAAACAGCTTGCAATGGCTTTGTCCGACGGTAAATAAATCCACGTCCCAGCACCTCTGAAGCTTAACACGTTAGTTTACACCTAAGTTGTTTAATCAAGTTGTTTTTACACTTTACTCATATGTGAATGTTGTGTTTTCAATTTGTTCTTTGTTTATCGAATAAACCTTTTCTCCATCCCCTGGTTAACCTTAACCAGGGGATGGAGAAAATAATAAACAGGTTGAGATATTTAGCTGCCAAACGCTGTTAGCGACTGACACTCGACCCCGGCCTGGATTTTAAGTCGTGTGATTGATTTTGTGTTTGAAAAAAAAACTAAAAGACTCAACAAGACAAATGGCGTCTACGCACACAGAGGCGGAATGATGCAGAGATACAAAGATCATAGTCTAACAGCAGCATAGGCATGGAAGTGAGTGTTGAAAGTGGGGTTAGTTGTTTTTTGTTGCAAAAACACGTAGTTAAAATGTTCACATTTCAGCAGTTCTGGAAGTGTAATTTAGTACAAAACCCTGTTCAAGCAACACGTTCTCACTCCCAACTCATCAAGTACTGAGCAATTATTGGTCAGTGGCGCCACGCTTCAGAATATGACGGTTTCTGCTCAATACATGCATTACGACTTTTCAAAATAAACTTTCGTGTTCACAGAAAATGCACAGATTCCGCTCCTGACTTATGCAACAAAAGCACGATAAGATCGTAATTGGGGTTTAAAATAAGAAAAAATAATTAAACTTCAAGTACGGAAGTTAGCAAAGTACAAGTACAGTTAAATAATGATATGGTTTAGCTGACAAAAGTACTTTGTTAGGATTAGAAAAAAGTCGTGTTTGGGTTAACATAAATATGTTACCTAAAATAATTCTGCTTGTTACGTAACTGGTGTCAATACAATTTGGAAGTTATCCAGCAAAAGTACAGTAAAATAATGAAATGGTTAAGGCAACAAAAGCACTTTGTTGGGTTTAGGAAAACATTGTGGTTTGGGTTAAAATAAGCACGTTTGTTGCGTAAAATAAAAACATCACTGACGTGTCCACGGTTAAATAAGTCAATGTTGATTCGCTGTTACGGGACAGAATCAGCGGTAACAGCCTGTTACTGATGGTGTGCTGGTGTGACAGCAGAAGGTGTGTGTGTGTGTGTGTGTGTGTGTGTGTGTGTGTGTGTGTGTGTGTGTGTGTGTGTGTGTGTGTGTGTGTGTGTGTGTGTGTGTGTGTGCAGTCGGTACTTACGGGGACCAAGCAGGTAGCCAGCACTGTTCAGTGTCCAGCCTCGTTTCTCCTTCCCCTGCAGGGTCAGCAGACACACAATGATCAGATCATCAGGGGTGTCTTATTAAATGTGTTAATTTTCATGCACGCATTTGAAAATGAACTGGTGAATTAATACATGAACTCTTCTACCTCTTTCCCACGTTTTGTGTATTATCATATCAATTCAAACTGCCATATTAACTAAACTCACTGACAAATAGATTCACATTGGAGCTGCTTTTATTGTCTTCGGTGTATTCTTTTGTCTACTTCTGACATCTCTGCATCAGTAAACATAAACAAAAGAAACACCCAAAAAGCTCTGGTGTCACGGTGAATACACAATTAAGTCGTCCAAATAACAAGCACACACTGAAACTCTTCAATTAAATCAAACTTGTATTTAATTATTATTTTTTATTATTTAAGTTTTTAATAATTATATGAGAAAATACTTTTAATTTATCCAGTATTTAATTCCCACAGGAGTATAAACAAAACTAGGATTTATGTGGTTGTTTCGCCTCTGGGTCTCCCGGGGGGATCCACTGTGGGCTATTGAGCAATACTCTAATGCAGCGGCCCCCAACCTTTTTAGAGCCACGGACCGGTTTTGTGTCAGACAATATTTTCGCGGACCGGCCTTCACGGTGTGGGCGCAAAATATGACGTAATACGACCGGCATAAAGACAATTATAAAGTGCATAAAGATACAACTCACCATTACGCTGCATTAGTGGAGCCCTGAGCTTGAGGGTTGAGGGTTTTAGAGCTTTTTTGGCGATCTCAGTAACTCTGCCTTGATTTTAATCCAGAACACCGAGTTGTAACGGACTTTTAAGTTTCATTTTTGGGGAAACGTATCACGTAACCTCTTGACATGTGTCAAGATGTTATGTTTGAGGCTACGCACAGACGGATGTATCCGGTCTTTTTTCAAAATAAAACATTTTTCAGACTTTTTTTTTTTTTTTTTGCCCGGGGGGGGGCTCCCGGGGGTCTCGCCGTGTAGAAACGCCACTGCACGCACACACGCACGCACGCACGCACGCACACACACACACACACACACACACACACACACACACACACACACACACACACACACACACACACACACACACGATACCAATCAAGCCGTGCTAAAATGTTGAATCTGAACAGCTCACTTACCCCAATGACCAACCCGATGGTCTCAGAGAGAGTTGCGCAAAAGATGAGCGACACGCAAAAAATCCCAAAGCACCTCTGCATCTGAGGAAGAGACAAAAAATAAATAAATAAGTAAAAAGTATTCAGAAACGTTTACCGTGGAGGAGGAACTTCACCAGAGAACATTCTGAGTAACTTTCGGTCGGCGCAAAAACGAACTTTTCGGGAGATCAAAAAGACACCAAAGGAGCCGCTTACCTTTGATGTGACTTTCCCGCGCTGTTACTCTGAAGTCTGCGGCAGAAGATGTGTTGACACTCAGTGTTCGGATGAAACTGGGGGGACTCCGTCCACCTTTTTATGTCACTCCAGCCCGACCCGACGCGTCAGCAGCCCCCGCCACCGCCCTCCCTCCCGCAGACCCGGTGGGCAGGTCACGAACAGCTCATAATGAAATTCAATAATATCATATAATGCCATCATCAGATCTTTTTTTCTATGTCGCCCTCGGAGACATGATTGGATTTTTTTTTTTTAAAGGGGGGAGAAAAAAAAAACACGTCATTCTTCTGTCCTAATCTGATATGTGCCTTCTTGTAACGTCCTCTAAAGTAGCAGGTGGTCAATAAAACATGTTCTTCAATGTTTTATCAATGTCAATGAGCACTGCAGATTTTATGATTTGTGATTTTTCTTCATGATTGCCTTAATTTCTTTCTGCTTTCTTCTCATTGTCAATGGAGCAGAATTTATTGAACATTTTACAATAATTTGTTTTCACAGTTGTAGCAGAACATACAGATTTTGCAATAATGGTGGAAAATAATAGTAAAGCCTGTACTGTGGCTGGGACAGTAATTCAGCCGTAGCCATGTTGAGAGCCGCATGGAGGCATCCCTAAATCAAGTCTATTTTTTAGAAGAGATTGAGGTGATCCATGTCACCACTTTTGTCAGCGCCATCGACAGAGCAGAAGGTATCGAAAGAGCCAACGTGAGCCCAGTAAAAGGTTCCGTATGGATAATGGTTTGATGGTCTGTGGAGGGAGGTCATGGTTCAGCACCACAGAAGGAGACAAAGCTGAAGTCATTCACTGCACCTTACAGTGTACTCAGCAGTGAACCGTTTATCAATTGTTATCAGTTTCTTTGTGTAGTGTCTCATAACGTTCATTTTCACCTGTAATTCATCTATAAATATCATTTGTATTGTCGTGGGGTTGTTCTCATAAAGTAGTGTGCATCTTATGGACACCACACTTTTTTTTCCATTGTCGGAGTTTTTGAGGAAAGTAAAAAGAGCATGAATTATACAGGCCAGCAGGGCTTGCTCCACACTACATTGTAATGTATAGTCTTTGGAATAAATAAGGATTATATGTTTTTATGACCTAGAAATATAGATTAAACACCATTGTAAATTGACGTACACTCAGTTTGCCAGTTTATAAAGTCTACAAAACCTGATGCGGTCTAATACAAAAGCCCTGCGATAGATCCTCCCTTCAAAATGTTTCAGTTTGTGTGGAAACTGTTTTAGATGTTGATTCAATTGTTTGTTCATCTTGGAGGCTGCAGTTTGTGGTGCTGTCGATTTGTATTGCGTTGTAGTGACCGGTGTTTCTATTATTTTGTCCATCCCAATGAGGGTGGGCTTAAAAAATGGAAAGAAAGCTTCCGACTTCTCTTTCTTCTCTTGCTCTGGCTACCTTGTGATTGACAGGTCCCTACCACGGCGTTGCTACCACAGAAATGTTTTTTTTTAACTTTAGATTTTACTAAAAGACACTCTCAGGAGTTGGCCGTTTATTTTTTCCAGTAAGTACAAGCCTCTTTTGTTTTTGCTAGTCAAAGCAGTGGCATCTAGATTTTCACAGTTTCTGTAAATTATAGATGCACCAAGCTAGCTAGCTAGCGCCAGCTGCTAACGGTACTTCGCCCTGCAGGGCCTGACTCCACTTCTTATATACAGTCTATGGATGTGACAATTGAATTTGACTGCAATTGGAGATGCAGCATTGGTTTGCGCTCCAGCCACATTATTGATCTTAGGGTACCCTGTAACAAAACGTGGTGTGTCCTTTCTGTGAACCCCCATCCGTTTCAAAACCCACCACATGCAGCATACATCATAAAAGACAGGCAGCCAATAACACAGATTACATAAAGCTCCAGTAATATGCTGTGCTGTGCAATATGAGAATAATGTTTCTGGTAAAAAAAACACCAATCACCATGAACAATATATACTAATGCTGCCTGTAAAGGGTTAACAAATCCAGAGATTTTCCCCAGAGATCCCAACATCTGGTCACCTCAATGTACGTAAAATTAATCATTATAAAAATTAAACTATCAAGTAAATAAATGCACATGGGTTCACAGCCCCTGAAACTGCTATTTGATTAGATTGTGACAAGATTTCATTTGGGATTTTAATTTGGCACAATTTGATACAGCCTTTATATTTGCAGTGTGAGTGAACAACAGCTTTCTCTTCCTTGTACCGGGACTGAAGAACATCCGGATTACAGTGCGGCACATGTTGCAGACTGAAATTAAACAATGTTTCATCTCTGCGAGGCTCCAGTGGAACCTACTGGTGAGGCTTCAAGATTCCCTGGACACAAAGCTGGGAGCTAATTACACTAATAATCAATTATAATAACATTTGGCTATTTTTGTCCTCTGGCACATCTTCACACGCAATTACCAAGCTCTTGAAAAGAGGCAAAATCACATGATGCTTCATTGGATCCTAGCAGAGTGCCAATAAGCACAATCAGCAGGATAAACAGGAAGGCGATCCAGGGACTAGACGAGGAAAGAAGTATTAAAAAGCCTTTATTGCTGTATTTATTGATTACTTCCTGTTAATCCTGTTTACATCCTCGTTTTCCAAGGGCGACCCACACATTTTTGATCTATTGTTAAAGGTACACTGTGTAGGATTCAAGGTGACCTATTAGTAGAAATGGAATATAAGAATCATGACTCATTTTTCATTGGGATATAATCACCAGAAACTAAGAATTGTTGTGGTAGAAAGAGCCATTCATATCAACGTAGGGAGCATTTCCTCTCCACAAAGTCCACCATGTTGCACCGCCATGTTTCTACAGTAGCCAAGAACGGACAAATCCACACTGGCTCTAGAGCAGGGGTGTCAAACATACGGCCCGCGGGCCGGATCCGGCCCGCCAGGGGGTCCAGTCCGGCCCGCAGGATAATTGTAAAAATGTGAGAAAAAAAAAAAAAAAGAAAAAAAATTGAAAAAAAAAAAAAAACCTCAGTATGGATTTGAACCACTGATCCTCTGATTGTAAGACATGCATGGTAACCATTGAGCCACAGATACAATTAATCACAGTACTGACTTTACTAAAAATATTGCCTAACTGCAAGGGAGTCTGCAGAGGAGAGCCCAGGCAGGTAAACAGTGGGCTGATGTCTGAATTGTTGGTCTTTATGTTTCTAGTTTATTGAAGAAAGACCTTAAAACAGGGTTTATCATCCAAAAACCTCCAACAATGATTTAAACAGAGAGTAATATTGTCATTATGTATGCGTTATTATGCTGTGATTTTACTGGTACCGCCCACTTGAGGTCAAAATGGGCAGCATGCGGCCCCTTAACTAAAATGAGTTTGACACCCCTGCTCTAGAGAGAGCCTCTCCCATTTGCCGGAAGGCCCTCGTAGTTCCTCTACATCAGACCTGGGCATCTTACGGCGGTGAGGTCAATCAAAAATGAAAAATAAATAAATAAGGTGCACGCCATGAATGCAATACAAACGGCACTGCTTTTACTTTGAAGGCGATTTATTTATGTGTGCGCGCACGTGCGCGCTTACGCAGCCTCACGACGGGCAGTGTTGCCGACTTGGAGACTGAAGTGAAAGCGTATTGTTCTGCAGTTTCTGTCCTCAGCGAGCAGCGGGTGCTGCCGCCAGACCCCCGCCTCCCAAGGAGACTCGCTGCAGTCTCCGCCTCCAGATTGAAAATTAATCGCGCAAAGCCGCCGCGGATCTGACCTGCGGTCTGATCCACTATGGCAGAGCACTTTAAGTCAGGATCACTTCTGGATCTTTACTCTTCTCTCAAAGAGGAGAACTTTCCTCATGAGGAGGCCTGCTCAGAAGATGTTGGTTCTCTTTGGATCTACTGACATGAGAACAAACATTCTAGTGATGAAGCTCAACAGATCAGATCCTCTCACTGATACCTGTCAGCTGTCCTTCACATCTCCACCTCATTCCACCAGACTTCATGCTCTTGTTCAAGCCAACACAGACTGGACTTTTCTCACTGAGTAAGAACAACTCAACTGGAAAACATCAAAAGCACTTATTGCTTTTGTTTAAAGTTAATAAATTGTTGGTCTTTAACATACATATTTAAGGTAAGGTTTTAAAAAATCTTTAAAAATTAAATTACATTGTTTTACTTATTTTCATAGTCTTATTGTAACATGTATTCTTACCAGCAGCAGCTCAAAACCATATAATTTACAGTTTTTTAATAAAGTAATAACATTAATATTGAGTTAATTGAATTAAGTTCAGACTATTGGTTCGGCCCTACACAACGGTCCAAATTTCTCATGTGGCCCCTTGGGAAAATGAATTGCCCACCCCTGCTGTACATGCTTGTAAAGGGAAGGGTGAACGGAGGGGTATTCAGTTTGTTGCAATCTACAACCGCACCTCTAAATCCTACACTCTGCTCCTTTGAATACACAGAGCAACCAGTTAATCCTCTGAGCACAATCAACTGTTTGAGGCTACGCTATTATAGTGCATTACTTTTGCTAGTTATAGACAACATTGTTTATAATTCACCCACGTAATGAATTTGTATGGAATCCACTTTGAGCCAGGACAGCGATGTAGTATACAGAGTGACAAGAGGATGTGTCTCAAAACCGAGGAGACCACTATTTGTGTTTTGTGTGAAACCAGAAGACCTATTTGACCTATCTGACATGTAACTTCTGTACTTTTATATTTTAACCCAAATCCAGATTTGTGTCCAATTCTTTCTGAGTGGTTTCGTTGCCCGAACCGCTGGAAAACGCTGGCCGGGGAGTTGACCTTATTTTTGTAACTAATGCCAGTAACGTGAACCAAACAAAGCCTACTTATTTTAAAGTAACACACTTATTTATTTGAACCCAAATCAAGATCTTTTGTTACATAAGTAAACCCAAACATTTATTAATCCTATTGTTTATTTTGAAAAGAGACTGTTTGCATACAACAAAAACTGTACATTTCTTGTGACCACGGAAGTTTATTTTGAAAAGAAGTTGCAATAGATAAGTACAAGCTTCCTTTTCTTATGTAACAGACATACTTATCTTAACCAACCAAGTACTTTTGCCTTAACCTAACCAGGTAAACCTAAAACTTTGTTGGAAGATTATTTTGAAAAGACAATGTATGCATGTAACGAGTGGAATGTGACACGCAACTGACGACATATATCACTGAGCCAAATGCTGCTGCTCTGTCTATCCAGGCTGGTCCTTGTCTTGTACTGGGGGATATTATGCAGGGTGAGTGGATGAAAGCCTCTGAGACATCACAACCTTCTGTAACGGTCATATTGATTTGTTTGAATATTATCGTAGTTATAGTTGAAGGTCATTTGACTCCATTCAGAAGCCCGGAGCAAGAAAAACACATTAATAAAAAAGTTTGTGAGGGGAGGACATACAAAATATATTGGATGTATTTTACATCTTCCCTGCCGGTTGTCCAAATAAACATGGTGCTATTTTAACAGCCGGGTGCAAAGAACAGAAGAGAGGTGGGAAGCCATTTCATGCTCTCTCTTCCTACTCTCCACCTTCCCTCCGTGATAACACACATCACAAACTGACCTGTGGAGGGAACCTAACCCGCATGAGGATTACTGTTACTGACTCTAATGATGGTCACTGGCATCAGACATGATGGTGGGCATTACCACGGAGTCAAGGCACCTGATGATGATGATGATGATGATGATGATGATGATGTTGATGGCACAGACACAGTGAGACATGATACATGGTGAAAATAGGAGGGAATGTTACATGTCAAATAGAAGAAAGGAGAATGAAATGAGAACGAAGAGGAGAGGGCAGAGTAGGTGAAAGAAAGTTAAGAGGGCGAACAAAAGGAAGAGGATGAGAGGAAACAGGAAAATGAGCTTGCTAAGCACTTTATGCATGCCAGCATCACTAGGAATGATGTCGGTGACAAAGTAGTGAGACCCGGAGACTAGGTCGCATCTCAATACGGAATTAATGTTTCCCTATTTGTCTTCCCCGGTCCGTACTGTGGTTGTCAAGCACAGCATGTGGAAGGCAAGACACATCCGGCAGACAGAGAGCGACATTTGTATTTATGTCTGCAATCCAACATTCATTCTCTTTTAGCTCTGATTTAGTCTCCAGCAGGTCATGAGAAAACAACCCGTTCTCCATTGTCAAGTACTGACGCTTGGTCAGTGGCCCCTCGACGTCTGATACAGACGCACCGAGGCCCCCTTTAGTGTTTGAGACGTACCGGGCTTTCCACCAACTCCAATGTGAATGAACCCATCCGCGTCATTATTAGACGTCAGAGCGCCTGACGTAGTTTACGGAGCGAGGAGGTCGGAGTGGATAGTTGCCTTAACACAGACTTTCACAAAGGAAACTGTTGTTTGTGTCCAGTGAAACCAAGTCCATGTTGACTTATTTGACCTTACTCTTATTACATATTACGATTGTGGGGTTAGTCTTTAGATTCGCTTGCATCGGCATGGTCACATGATAACAAGGAAGATCACGTTCTTCAAACAGAGACATGTAGGCATCCAGAGTCTCAAGACTCCATCAGAAGGTCATACGTATGTTTAAACAGGAGAGTAGGTCAAATGCGAAGCCACAAGCCTTTACACAGTCTATGATTAATAATATAACTGTGAAACAGTCGTTGATTAAGAGTAAATACGTTTTTCTTCTAACACTAACCCAAACACCAATCTTTTCCTAAGCTGAACCAAGAAACTTTGTTGCCTTAACCTTACCAAGTAAACCCCAAAACAAAGTAAAATTACATTGGAACTTTATTTTGAAAAGACACTGTATGTATGTGACAAGTGGAAACTGACACGCCACTTGGTGATTTGATCCATTGTTGATATAAAATATTGATTTGTGTAGCTTTATAAAGTTGAAGCAATGCTGGTACACTTTATATTTCTTCTTCTTCAGCTTTGATGGTGACTGGTAAGAGAGACAGAGTTGCCAAGATGTCCATAATAGCAGGTCAAGGTCAAATAAGATCAAATGTGTTCATGTTATCTGTTTGTTGTCTTGGCCGAACCAGTGAAGTCACTTCTCCAAGAACTCTGCTAGCAAAGGTCACAAAGGGCAGGAAACGTTTTTCACATCAATTAAAGGAATATGCCGATTTCTGATCTGTAAATTGACTTACAACAACCAGTCCTGCATTTATCTAGTTCCTGCCTGTTACAGCTATTTTTCTGTTGCTATTACTGTGGCTCTGGCACAGGAAGATAACATCCCCATTCATAATCAAGACGGGAAAAAATAAAACTGTCTGAGGAAGAGGGCATTGGTTATTGTTATAATATGGTCAATATCCATCAACAGAAGAAGAAAAGCAATAGCTGTAATTGATTGGGAAAAAATCTATTTCTTCTGGTCCAGTTTATTTTAATGAGTCTGTGTCTGTTTCTCATTAAAAGTAAGCAACCAAAAAATAACGTAGAAAGGGGATGAACTGTAATAATTATGAAATAAAAAAGCTGTGCTTATGGGTTTTATTTCAAGATATTCTTTGTTTAAAAAATATTTTTGAAATGGTACTTTTACATTCTTTCTTCCCACGTTTGACGTATTAATATAACAAGGCACGAATAATTAGGTAGTCATCGTAGACATTGTTACAAGAAGTTTATAAAGTTTCTCCTAACTCAACAACTCACAAAACGGCATGATTGTTCAGGGAGTTTGGGGATAAATAATCAAATTGTGGTTGCTGTTTACTGTATTATTGTATGTACAAGGTAAACTCCCCATCAGAGCAGTTTGGTTGAGACTGTGCAGGTCATTGAAGTAAACTGGATCCTCCATCATGTTCCTGGAAGCATTTAGAGACAGCGAGTGCTCTGGGATGCACCTGTTCAGACACAACGCCACGGTACACTGTGGCCATTGACTGATGCTTCGTTGAAGTGGTGAGTGTGTGCCAAGAAGCTACTCTCCAACTCCATTACAGTCAGCAACCTGCTGTTCACTCCCTGGAGTCACAGAAGAAATCAGAAGTTCTTATACCAGATAATGTATTTCTTCTTTTCAGTTTGGCTCAATTTGAGCTGAATTTGGTTGTGAAGTCTAAATTACGCAACCGTTGCTTCAACATTTATTTCAAGGCCTTTCTTTACATTGAAATACAGTAACTGAAAGGTTTTGGTCTCAAATTTAGGGCCATTTAAATTCATGGCCCTCGCTAATCTGAGGGGCCCTCGCTTATTTTGGATGGAATGCAGAGGACGAGGTGGAGTTGAAGAGGAAAGAGACGGCTCTGTAGTCTGGTGGAACGGCAGCAGGGTGAACAAGCCGTGGCTGGGTGGGTTTGTCTTTAAGTTTCCTTTGCGCTCTGGGCACCTCAACGATATCCCTGACGCTCTAGCGATGGGTACCAATGATGTTCTTGGTAGTTTTATTCACCTGCTGAGGAGCCCTTATGTGCTGGACCTTGCAAAATTGTAATGTTTCCAGTCAGGAGGCTTTCTATTGCTCCTCTTTAAAAGTTAACGTGGCACAGGAATTTTGCCAAAGAAATTTGTCCGTTTCTTAACTTTCTTCACCAGGACGGAGGTGATGCTGATTCCCAGGAAAAAAACAGTTGCTTCACCTCAGCTCCATTGATGTAGACAGGTGTGTGTGTCCTTGCCTCCTTCTTTCCTAAAATCAGCTCATTGGTTTTGCTGGTCGGAAATATTTATTTTGTGGTCGAATTTTGTTTGTTTTTTGTATGCCCCCATGTCTGGCACCGACCATCCCACCAAACCTAACATCACCCACGCCATGTGTCGTGCCAGCTCTAATGTTAAGTCAAACACTTAGTGAACCTCTTGGCCCTGTCTGCATGATTGATAATGTTGAACCGGCGGCCGCATGATTCACAGTTTGGAGGAGCTGCCTGTTAAGAGGCTACGGAAGTTTATATCGTACAAGGTCCGTAGTCTTGCTTTAAAAGTGTACTATGTAGCATTGTTTGGTTGCTGTTTGGTAACACACAGCATTCAAAGTTGTCCCCTCATGCCGTAGCACGGGCTGCAAACCCTGTGCGCTGTCATTGACTGGGGGTTACACACCAGTGTGGGGCCCAAAGGCTCTTTGCTGAGGTAAAAGAGAAAATCCAAGCAGAAGGCAGGGTCTCTGTAGATACAGACGCCAGCACACACTTAGTGGGTCGTAAGTGATGACTGAGAGGGACTGTTTTTCATCAGTCCATCTGTTGTTTTTCCGGAAAATCCTGCATATTATACCTCTAATATTAACAAAATAATAATGTAGCGCCTCGTTTCGCGGCGGACGTGATGTTGGTAGATTTAACAGCCTGGATGCCACATCATTGCGGAGCTGGGTGGATTGAGTTACAATCGGTCGGAGTGTTGCGTACGCGCTCTGAACCAGATCATCCTGCTCTGCTTTGCCTCAATCTCCTCTTACTGCGGTCAATGCAGCCCACCGCGGAGGTCTGAATTTGGTTAGAGTGACAGTTATGAATAGAGCTTGTGCACTGTAAACTATTGACCTGTATGGATCCATGTCTTCAAATAAGGTTTGGTGTTACTTAGTGTGTACGGAAATCAATCTTCCACACGAAGAAGAGTTTCCTCCAAAGGATCATGACCTTTAACATCTGTTAAAGCTTGTAGGTACATATAAGAACTCTCCCCGATTAGGACATATTGCAATATGTATAATACAGAAATCAATACTCAAAATAAAAACCACATCTCCAGAAATAAAAAGTAGATAAATAACTAACAAAAAAAGGTACACTCAGTCGAGTGCAGATCACCGGCAGGTGTGTCTGCAACAACCACTGCTGTATTGTGGGATTAAATTAATACAACCCACAACTGGCTAACCCCCCTCCATGTACACACCAATGGACTGTAAGGCATCATAAAACCCTTCATTCAAACTCAAAGGGTTAGGCTTAGGGTTAAGAGTATGCAGCTGAAAGTGCTAACAGTGCAAACAATGGCAACAGTGCTTACTGAGATTACAGTGTTGACCTGGGGTGAATTGGAGGGTGGGCACTACGCTTGCGAGACAACGCCGTAGGTCGCTATCAGTGGGAACGATAACCGGTGGCACTGCTGCTGCCATTGTCAAGGGCGAGAGGAGAAATCAAGTTTGCTGCCGTTCTGAAAAATGTATTGATGGTCATATCAATTCCCCCCAAATCCTGCCCCCCCCCCCAAAAAAGCTTGCTTAAATTATCCGGCCCACTGGTTCGGATAGGTCAACAGAGGCTTAGTTTAGGTTTGTTCTGGCTGCCTTCAACTATGCACACACATATAAATTTAGACTTTAGAAGAATACCACATTATATATTAATATTAGAAAATGACATAGCGGGACAAATGACCCGATAAGTTTGGGGAGAAGGAAACAGTGGAAAAGCCTATTTTGTTCTTTCCCTGAATTCCCAATTACCAAGTTGTGAGTGCTTGGAGGTGGGGGTGCATCAGGACCTCAGTTTCATCGGCTTTCATATCTGTCTGTGCTGTCCTCAGCATCAAAGGAGACCCAGCAGCAGCGGAGCACAACAGACCTCTGTTCTTTGAGAAGGAACAGAGGTCTTGCTGAGCAGAAAAAGAAAAGGATGCAACCAGTGAGCTATTTCAGCACCATTGACGGATACAGGAAAAAGGTAGCTGGAGAGGCGGCCACAATAGGACCGCCTCAGCAGGACACAAAGACATCCACCACAGAGCATGTCATTCTTGAAATGGGCTCTCATCCTGCATTCAGATTTCTCAAGTTATTCAAAAGAAAATGACACTACAGCACCGACCGAGAGGTACGCTAGAATGAGAAAAATCTCATTTACAAGGATTTAAATGTTTTGAAGCAGATTAAAGGTGCATCGTTTAAGATTTGGCCAGAAGTTTAGTTTAAACACTACATTCAAAAAGTGAACTAAAATTACCATCAGAATGTGAGGAGGTTGCAGTGTTGACGTTATGTCAAAGACCTCTATGTATTATGTGCAGAGATATCTATTGAAATTAGCACACTAACCACCTAGCCCCGGCTCGGCCTTTCTTGGAATACCACTTGTACCTATAGACAGTGAGTCACTGTCAGTCCTCAGTCCAACATGAGAGGACAAAGAAGTAGAGCGCCCCCCCAAGGGTCAATCACGAAGAAGGTACAGGGTCCGTGTACCTTTTCACAGCTTGTATATTGGGTTAAATCCAAAGTGGTTGAAACGAGAAAAACAGCTTGTATTTTCGTTTCGTAGGGTGACCAGATTTGAGTTTGTGAAAAAGAGGACACTTCGCTCCGGGGGTGGGGGGTGGAGTGGAGGAGAGAGAGAGAGAGAGAGAGAGAGAGAGAGAGAGGAGGAGGAGGACACTTCGTCGCGGGGGGGTAGCAGTAGTGTGTAGCATGCCGTGAACTTACATTTACGTTGAGATCGGTCGACCAATGACAGTTCTCTCTACAGTCAGAGCTTGCGCAAGAAGGTGGAACGTGAGGGAGATACCATTTCCAAAACTTGTAAGGGGGTAATAACTATTTTCCCGGACGTAGCAAAATCCCGGACGTTTTTGGAATCCCTGCCGGACGCTTTTTTTAGGTCTCGAAAAGAGGACATGTCCGGGAAAAAGAGGACGTCTGGTCACCCTACGTTTCGTCCTCTCCGTCCACCAGGAGACTACTCTGCTGGGAGAAGGGCGGACAGCGACTCAGGGAGATGGACCTTCATTTAGCGGTTAGCTAATTAGCATATAGCATTCAGCAAGTTCAAACCCCAATGCAAGGCGCATTGCTCGGTCTGCCAGATCGACTCGAGGTCTTACCGTTACAGGTAACTTCTGTGAAAAGAGACTAAACTGACTCGCTCAGCTACCCTATGACCCGCACCTACTCTGCGTATGATTGGCTATATTCTTCCAGGCCATTGTTAAACACTAATGTTAGCCCAGTTATGATGCTAACCAGCACAACGGACTAGACAGGCCTAGGAAGAGAGCTTTTGTTCCCGTAGTCCAAAGGTAGGCTACCTGGGCCGAACAGGGGCGAGTTCTCAATTTCCATAATTCAATCATTAATGAGGCGAGAAATCAACTGTGTGGATTTCGAATATGGGCAGAGTCTGTTTAGTCTCGGGTTAAGAGGGCACTGCTACCACTCAGTCACTTCTGTTGCTGCCCTTACTTTCAACAACAATGTTGCCAAAGCATAAAAATACAAATGGTCCAAATATCTGGAAAGTACACAGTAACACAATATGAACGATAGTATGAACATTAACACAAATAAGATGTATATATATTAATTGTATACATACAGTAAATCCAATTCATGTATTTGTTTCGGGAAGGGGAAATACATTTCTCTCTTTAAACTCGGGCTTCTCTGAGCTGAGCATGTCTATAAATTGTATCTTGGGTGAAATAGATGACACACAAGGCACCTTAGGTAATACAGCTAAAATACAACCCCTTGCTCCGCCATTGTGATTATTTTTTTTTTGCAGTGTATGAGGGAGCCTGAGTAGAGGTTGATTATATTCCCCGTGCTCCCCTGCTGGTCCGAAGTAGGGCTCTCTCGATCGCTCACCTGCACACATCATTAGCATTTAGAGAGGCTGGGATCATCCTGGGATCCGCACCACACACACACACACACACACGCACGCACACACACACACACACACACACACACACACACACACACACACACACACACACACACACACACACACACACACACACAAATCCATCAGAGGTCTTTAAACTCATTCTCACACAAAAGCAGAAAAAGGAAACAGCAGAAATTTCGGATTAGAATCCTATTTCTGTCGGGTGACGAGCATCCGCGCCTGTGCGGCTTCGTCCTCGGCGTGAGACGAGGCCAGATCAGGACGGAGTGATTGTATATTGTTCTTCATCCATCTTCAACTCTCAACCACACTTCTCTTGCTTTCATCGCACTTAATGTGGAAATGCACTTCATGTGGAACAAGAGCAAAAAGGTGTCCTGCTACAGATATATTTTGTCTAGAGAAAGATAAATAATTCTATTTCCTCTTTGCTTATAGAAGATCTGGATCGGAGGAAATCCAGCAGGGGCGATCTACGTGGTAGGTTTTGATTTATACTGGAAGGTCAATATCTCCACTGTAACACGAGACACATTGTTCACTATCAGGCCATATCATGTTTGAATTAAACAGTGGGGGCTGTTCTTTCATCCATGATGCTTCCTGTATTTTTAAACCAGGCTCTGTTTCCACTTGTCCACCATGATCGTGAGCCAGACAGCTCTTTCCCAGTTACGCGTACGACGATATTCACCATTGTCCTGATAATGGAAATTCAACACATTGTGTGTTTTTAACACGTCATTTACAACAGCTTATACATGCTATTTTTCAAACTCCAACTGTCTTCATCATTCTGAAACCAAAACACGACCAGTGTTGAGGATGACTCACTTCCACTCCTGCCACCTAAAAAGAGACAAACATGTTTGGATATTACCATTTTAAAGTGACAGAACACACACTGTGCTGAGACCAGAGTTCACAGAATGAATGACAAATCTTCTACATTTGAATCCATACCATAATAATTTGGCCTCTTCTCAATGCAAATCAAAGATCTTAAATTAATCCAAGTAAATGTGATCTTCAGTAGTCTGAATTGAATTCCAAGCCAACAGATGATCATTTACTGAATTCAGTTTCTTATGCCGTGTTCACACCATAAGCGTTGCAAATTTTCGCTTTTTCGCAAACCATACGCTGCGGAAAGGGGCGTGGCTTATCTCTGTGGCTTTACTCTGTGAAAACATTGACCGTTTCTGCCATCCATCATGTAAATAACCACTAGTTCTGCTTTATACTTGTTGAGGAAGTCCCACACACGTGGGAACATCAAGCGCCCCGTGTCTGGGTTCATAATATTATCCGTAGTCGCACACAGCTCCGACTCCTCCAGGACGAGTGTCTGAATGAAGCTTGAAAAAGGTTTCAATCACCCTAACGTTGGATATTGATTTCTCTATTCATTTTTTAGCACAAAAACATTTCCTCACTAGTATTCCAGTATTGTTTAGTAAAAACAAGGGGAGTAACCCCTCCTTAGAAAAAAATACTTAAAAGTTTTCAAATGTGCTCTATTCTTTTGTCATTACTCTGAATGCGAAGCCCCTTGAGCTGCATTTGTGTTTATGAAAGCTGTGAAATAAATCAAGTGTATTCATTATCTTGTTTTAATTGTAAAAATAAGAAAAACAACCTCAACATCACATTGTTGTGTCAGATTTTTGGGAGAGGTGGAAAACACTCCGGGGTTTTGATCCTGGCGCTCCCTTTCAGCTAATGGTCGCCACAATCCAAAACTAAACTAAACAACGTGCTGTCGGTTTACTTGGGTTTTGTACACTATTTGATCACGGAGCTAATTGGCCGTCCACTCAACCTGGCGGGGATGACGAGCACCACCCCCTCGCTGTTAATAATATGTGCAAATTACACTTAATCACTCGCCATTCAGGTAATCTTCACATGGAGCCGCACGCCAGCCACCTAAACACATTACATTGTGACACGGCAATTATGGGTTATTTGGGAATAATGGCCATCCCTCTTTGTGCATCTCTCGCCGCTTCTTTATGATCTTTACTGTCTATTATTACACCGTCTGTGGTCTTCCTTCAAAAAACAAAATGGGCGACTTTGATTTCCAAAGAGTTTTGTTCGGGAGATGAATTCAAACTTAGATACGAACCAAATATCCCACACTTGTTTGACAACTTACTGTCGCAAAACAGTAGATCTCACAAGGGAGATTTTGGAGATTTGAAGAATTCATTAATGGTATTCCCTTTTTAACCCGCTCCATCTTTTTTTTAGCCCAGGACTGATCACGACCAGTAATTTAGTCCTGTATAACAACCAACAGCATTCATTATAAGACTCACACACACACACACACACACACACACACACACACACACACACACACACACACACACACACACACACACACACACACACACACACTGAAATGAGGGTGCTGTTCTGTATCAGTCACCTTGTCTCATTCAAGGTGTCCTTGATTTGTTCTAGTTTAATAGACACATTATCCCATCATTTATCTAATATGCATCCCTTTTCTCTTTTTTTTTTAAAGGTACGTGCCGGCCGCTTGCACGTATCCTTACATCAACATCTGGTGCTTTAATACATGTTCATACTGGACAAAGAAAGCCTGCTAACATCGACTAAGAGCTGGCTTTTCGTCTTCGTGGTAAAGGACATATGACTCTGCAGTAGTCGCGGGTGTTTACCGGGCTCGGTGCTTTGTTTGGCGCCGATTGCGACATTAGACACATTCATTTTGTTATCCTTTTCCAGCATGACGCTGTAAATCACATCAACAGGGAAGTAAGTAAACGTGGCAGGCATGACTCTTTTAAATGCTCCCCTTTAGCATAGGATACACTGAACCGAATACATAATCTCCTGGCGTATACCAGACTGTATCCTCCGGTTCTGCCAAGTGACGCCAATACAATAAGTGTCTTACAACTTGCATTCTCTCTGCTGACCACCAGGGGGCGACTCCTCTGGTTGTATAGAAGTCTATATAAATGACTCTACTTCTCTCTTGATTTATTCCCTCAGTAAACATTGTAAACATGAGTTTATGTCTCAATCTCTAGTTTCAAGTCTTCTTCAATACAGCATGATGTTCATTTAGTAAATTATGCTCATTTAGAGTCAAACAGACCATAAAGCGGGGATGCTTTAGGGCGGGGCTACCTGTGATTGACAGGTCGCTACCAGAGTCGTATACGGCATCTCTACGTCACTCCTCCGCATTCCAAATATGATAACTTCTGTTCATTGGTTGCAAAAATGGGGATGGCTGTAATGGCAACGGAAAAATTGCCAAACTTGAGGCTTCATAACGGCGGTAGATACTAATAGTGAACGTGAGACTGACTTTGTGGAACCACAAAATGTTTCTTTTCTTTTGTATACACAAATTATCTTTATTCTATTGTCGTGTTCTCAGATGTAAAACCAAAAAAAATCCCATATATTCGGAACAATTGCCTGGACGCTCTGCGTCATTTCCCAATTCATTGTCGATGGAGCAGATCGGTTATACTTGATGAAATCAATAATTTAGAGAGAGATGTTCATGTTTGCTGTTGTCTTTTGGACTGTCTTTGACGATAGGAATAAAATGCATGCATTTTAAAAACAGGCATAGTTCTCTTTTAAGTGTGTGTGTGTGTGTGTGTGTGTGTGTGTGTGTGTGTGTGTGTGTGTGTGTGTGTGTGTGTGTCTTGTTGTTGTGTATGTCGGCAACTTTTGATCAATAACTCACTCAGTCCTTTACATTTTTAGTTTTTAACATGCTCTTGTTTAAGCTTCTCAATTGTGAAAAAGTCTGTCACTTTTACTTATCTTAAGTTTAGAGCTTTTGATTGTGAAAGTAATTGTTAGTTGCAGGCTTGCAGCCCTGGCCACGCCATGTGTGTGAGATCATATCCATGGAAGCAGATATGCAGATGAAAGTGTCTCTGTGTTAGTCTCCATGAGGGTCTTTTAACCAAACAGCATCCCCTGCTGGTCGTAAACCAGTTCTAAAGTCCCACCATCATCCCTGAATGACAAGCACCCAAATCGAGGAACATTCTCAACTTCTCCAATGTATTTAATGAAAAGATGGTGCAGTTTGAACCTGAGATAGTACAGAATATGTATGCTAACACAAAAACAAGTTTAATAACCAAAACGAGCAGCTGGTGGCGATGATAGAGGGAACTATTCCCTTTTACACTCAATTAGCTGCATTTTAATAAAAAAACTAAAACTGCATCTTCAGGACACGAGGTATTACAACATATATAACAATTCAGAATCTTCAGCTATTTTTAAACAGACTCAACAGCTTTCATGCACAAACAGTCCAACAACTAAGAAGTAGTTTCAAAAAGACTGAAATGACCTAACTTTAACTGAGAACACACACTCACCGAATCTATGACAAACACTTTACTGTGGAACACGTCACTGTGTTGAGGAGCAGCTTTTCCACTAACTCAAAATAAATTAAACAAAAGTGGAATTCAAAAGTATTCATATATACAACATTAACTTCTCTTGTGATTACCTCATCAGTAGGTAAATACTGAAAAACATTGTGCTTTACAGAAAATTAAGCAGCAATCAATTCTCCTCCCAACCCCTGAGTTTGTTCCTGTCATGCAGGCAGCGCCATCAGTTGTCAATGTTATATTCAGTAGGCTGTTTAATTTAATTATCCTAAAAACCCAGAGTCTCCCTCATATCAGGATGGTTTGACCCAACCTGGCCCACGCTGCTGAAAACATGGAGGGACAAGTGCAAAACCAGTTGAAACCAGAGCCGGCAAAATAACGACACTCCGCTGCATAAAAAGTCCTTTCAAAATAAAACCACAGGATGAAAAGGCAAAGGCCTGCGACCCACTGAAAACGGATCCGCGACCCACTAGTGGGTCGCGACCCACCAGTTGAGAATCACTGCTCTAATGCACTGGTTCTTTTCCAGCGATATATCCCCTGTGAAATATTTTTCCAGCCAAGCTCCCCCTAATCAAAGCAAAGCTGCATGTAACGCATTTTAAATGGGTGCTAATTATTTTTTAATGGGTGCTAATTTAAATATATTCAAAAAATTCTCACCTTCGCATACCCCCAGGGGTATCATTATCTGAATATGATTTTTCTTTTGGTATATATATATATATATATATATATATATATATATATATATATTGATCATTATCCTTAATTATCTATCTGGCATACATTTTGCTTTTGTTAGATATCCTGAAACAGTTATTTATTTGGTACTGCCCTTTTTGCAAAATGCAAAACATTGACAATATAGGTAAAGCAATGCATTAACTTGAGTGTTTATCAAGACTTGTATTTTGTTTACAAGATCTTGGTAACGGCAAAATATCTTTGAATTTAAAGTTTAAACAAATAAATAAATTTTAACATTACATTTGTAAGTATTAACGTAAATGATTAAACTTGCTGGAATCACTGCTTTAGATTGTTTTTCATTCCCAATGCGGGATGAAGGTCGTAAATACTCGAACCTATCCTCCGGTCATGTAGGTGGCGCTAATGCTTCTTAACGTTGCCTGGTCGTCGCCACAAAATAGACGTGGGCAACAGTCGAACAGTTTGAACCTCTGGGCTTGCCGTCCTTGCCACAGGACGTTACATTGTATTCCTCACGTACAGAAACGCTGCTGAGACAGCGTCCCTGTTTCATACACTTCGCACATTGAAGTCATTTGTGTCTTGTACAGACTTGAAAGAGCAACAATTCAACTATATTTTTCTTTTACGAGGAGGACTTTGAAGCCAGTCAGGTTTACGTTAGTAACGTTGCGAAAGCACCGAATAAGCTAATAGAAAACGCACTGGCTCCTTGTAACGTTAGCATTTTCTCCACCCAAGTAACGACCGCTAACGTTACTTCACTAACAGTCCGAAGCCTTTCCCACCTAACATGATGAACATTTCTGACTACGACTCTGACGGATATTCGTCTAATGAAGATGCAGACTACGTCCCATCAGGTGAGGACGGTAAACACCTTGCGGGTTCACATGAGAGGGTACGTCGGCTACTTAAGGTTTATACCGCATGGGAGGTTCTAGGGGGCTTAAATGCTTAAAGTTTGGCTAATTATTGTCACATAAAAGGGGACTAACGTCAGCTCGCCCACAAGGTACGTTCAGCACGATAAACTGGCCACAGAGTGAAACACTCAGCCGGCGGGGTAGACTAACCGCGGGGTAGACTAACCGCTCAACGTGACGTTCCTCCGTCCACCAGACTCCGTGCAGAAAACGGGCATTTGTTCGTGTTGTTGCTTGATGTGTGCACACACGTCTTTTATGGCGAGGACCCAGACCCGTTACAACAACATAAATCTGCCGCTAATCCCGGCTTGAATTCGACCAATCCAGCAATGTTTATTTTCACCCATTTCCCATTTCTTCTACTACTTAACGCTGTTTGTTCGTTCGCCGTTATTGGACTCACACAGAAGTGATGGTAAATGATTAGCATGTCACGTGCCACCATATAAGTAATAATAATAATAGTGTGATAATATTTAAGGGGTGTTTCTATTTTTGTGTCCTCTTTATTTACGAACACAATAAAGGGTCAAATGTTAGAAGCAGCCCGTCATGTCTATGATATAGAAATATATATGTATAGCAGGACCAACCTTTGATATGTTTCTAACCAAAAATAATCAGACATTTGTAGAACATTATCATGTTAAATCCAAACTGTCACAGCATGGTTTTGCAGAAATTTGGTAAATTTGTGTTATTGTTGTATAGATCATCGCTACATCTGTTAATCAGCTGGCCTGTGCGTGTTTACTCTTCCTGCACTCCCTGTGCTCCCCCCTCCTCAGACGACGACCTCAGCGAGGACGACATTAATGAGTGTGAAAAGGAAGAGCCTCTGCACGAGGGCGACAGTGTGCCACAACCCGACGATGTCAGCAAGAAGAAGAGGAAGAAAAATGACATCGGTGTGAGGTGAGAGGCTTGGGAGAGTGCTGTTTGAATGTCATCCCGTCCACAGGAGCACTTTGGGGCTCTCTGCACACTCCTTAACAGAAGTCTGCAAAACCACTCAAGTTCACATGACAAACTAACGACCAGCTCATTTGGTCGCAAATGAGCAGAAACCCCGATGTAGAACCCCGAAACATTAAGCCTCTCCTCTGGAACGTGCGTTGTTACGAGAATACAACATATACACGTTTGAGTTAGTCATAGGAGCACATTGATAATCAAATGATTTCAGATAAAAGGCTTGACTTGATACATTCGGATAATTGGACAATATTGGCCTCCCAGTTTCCCATTTTTTATTATTTTTTTATTGCAAAAAACACAACATTTATCATATTTAGAAGCTGTTAAAAAACAGACATTATTGTCAGATTGTTTTACTTTCCTAACGCTTCTTTCTGGGGGAAAGAGCAACCAAATCAAAAATAGATTTTATTTTTTTTAAATATTTGATCTAAAAACACTTTCTACATTCTGTCATTTAAAATTCCACACCAAATAAACTGTATGGCGCATCCTGTAAAAAAACAAAGCAAAAAAACCCATAAAATTCTGCACTCCTCAGTGCAACTGGGGAGCCATGATTGACCCGCTGAGACGAACAATGACGTGACCAAAAAACCCTCTGAAACGCCGACTGAGCTGCAGGCTGCTGAACACAAGAGGAGACAACCAGAGCGGTTGTAGAAATGTAAATAATGTTGAATATGTACAAAAGACATGTTTGAGCTCCCTCTGCTTCCGTGATGGTGCTGTTTTCACAGAGGTGCAGGACTTGCATACTGCAAGAGGCCTTGGAGAGTAACATGGCAGGTAGGAGACAAATAAGAGAAATCTAATGTCGATACCCTTAATCGTATTTCTTAAAAGGGGCTGAATTCAGAGGATATCTGTGATCGGGGGATTGCCTTCACATTCCTCTCATCGTGGCGGTGGCGAACAGCTAACAGCGCTAATAGCGGCAACAGAGCTAGCAGTTTGACGGGGGGCGCTACGCTTCTGCAATATCTACCACGCTTTGATAACAACGCACACACACAGAGGGGGGACGTAATCCTCTGCCCAGGTCCACATACCTCCACCTGCAACTTTTAATACAAGATCATTACCTTTTATTATCCACAGGAAGAGGAAGAAAGGAGTCCTGAAAATAGATGGGGAAGAGGGTGACGGAGGCGAAGCAGAAGCGGAGGAGGCGTGGCCGCTGCAGGAAGTGGTGGGGAAAGTCCCGGCGGTGCGGGAGGAAGAGGTGCGACAGCAGAAGAAGTCCGACGACCTCTGGGCCAGTTTCCTGTCCGACGTCGGATCCAGACCCAAAGAGGACACGCCCGCCTCGGAGTCCAGTACCGCGCAGAAGGTGAATGTGTTCTAAACCCAATGTGCAGCGAAGGTGGTGCCATGTTTTCCAACACTTTGAGGGAACCGAGTTCTTAACTATGTTCCATCCGATATATATCGAGGGTTGTTTGTTTTGTTGCACCCAAATTCAGCCACTTACAAAATATCAAGTAGATTTAACAATACCCTCATTATCAAACCTACAGTCTTTTCTCCTTGTGATCCCGTCCCTTAAACTGATTCTTTATTTTTTATCCTCAGGAGGATACCGCAGAGTTGACGGTTGCTCCGTTGAGAACGGAAACAAAAGCATTGGAGCCTGCGAAGGTCACCATCACTAAAGTGTTTGACTTCGCTGGTGAAGAAGTTAGGTGAGTCCTCTGAACCGTCGTACACACACAACACTTGTTTTTGGGAAGACAGGAAACACAAGTGTTATCCATTAATTTTGTACAAAAGCCCTGAGATAAAAGAGAAAGAAGTCCTCTCTACCGCCTTCTGCTTCATGGATCGTGGTTATCTGGATCATGGACCATGCCTACTACTCATTATATGAATAATTTCTGTCATATTCATATAATGTGCTGTAACTACGCTATTCATTCTGGCCACATGACATCTATTGCTTCTGTCCATCCGGGGAGAGGGATCCTCCTCTGTTGCTCTCCCTCAGGTTTCTTCCCTTTTTTCCCTGTGAAAGGGTTTTTACTATCTTTTTAGGGGAGTTTTTCCTGATCCGATGTGAGGTCCCGGGACAGGGATGTTATGTGTACAGATTGTAAAGCCCTTTGAGGCAAACTTGTATTTGTGATGTTGGGCTATATAAAATAAACTGAATTGAATTGGTGATAAACAGGTGTGTGTGTTTAAAAAAAAAAAAAAAGAAAAAAAGGTTTTGCCGGTATAGTCTTTCCAAGTTCCTGAGATATTTTTATATCATCTGTTAAACAGGTGGGGAAGAAATTTGCCACAATAATCTTTCTGAGAAAAAAATGTTTCAGCGTTTGTTGTTGTAATACTCGTTCTGGCCACAAGAGACCAGTGTGCCACCACCCTCATGTCCTAAATTGGACTAAATCATAATTAATCTGAATATAAAATGTTTCTTCTCACCTGTTTCAGAGAGAACAATTTAGAGAACATCAAACTTTCTTTTCCACACCTTTATCACAGGGCTTCCTGGAATCAAAACGTTTTGAAGCTTACAGTTAAGTTGCTGAATAAAAAGTCGCTGAATAAAAAGTAATAATAATAGTCTTACAGTGAATACAATCTCCTGGCATTTTCTTGATATTCTCTTTATCTATATATTCAGTGTAATCGCCCTAAACCCCAAACGGATAACTTCAAAGCATAAACAATGATCTTAAAATGAGTTTGTCAAACCGTTTTTCACATGGCCAGTAGGTGGTGCCACTAACTCACACCTACGCAGACTGGATGAGTAAACGCCATAAAGTGCGGTACCTTGGATAGTAGTGGTCGTAGTAATAGTAACTTTATTCAAACAAAGTGCTTTGACAGACCAAGCAAAGTGAGGCTACAGCAACAGACAGGCCAACAAAGGTAAACATTTCAACACTGAATTCAGTACAATAGAGGAAACAGTAGAAACAAATCAATACAATGAATACTAATGAAAATGCTTTTGAATGAAATGATTAATAAAGAGTAAGTAAAACAATTCAAATGAAAGCAGTTTGAGTGGCGCTCTGTTGCTGTGTTTTAGTTATGAGTTTAGTTTGATGTGGCTCTGTGACCTCTGGTCCAAGTTCAACTTTCTTGTCATGTGTACAATATAATAACAAGTTTTCAATCAGTTCCAGCAGCATCACACCCTCAGGACAAACGTTCACCACAGCATGTTGTTCATTCCGTCTGCTCACAAAAGGGGATGTGAACAGTATCAGACTTTCGCCACCGAAGGCCGGAAAGTGCGTTGGAACCGAACGCGTTCCAGCGGACCGTCAGTGTGAGCTGTAATGACTCTGAGCTGACCATGCAAACCGTTAAATTAGCCCCTGGAACAAGCTCTGTGTGAGGCCATGACAGTTGTTGTTCGATGGGAGCTACACAAACATCAACAGTGTTTCTCCATAAAAGCGGCATAATTATTATTATCACTGTCGTATACTGTATATCACACAGACAGCCACGCGGCCTGGACGGATGCTAGTTATGTGGAGCACTTAATGTTAACGTCTGAGCGTTCTTCATTCAGAAACCAGAAACGATCCCGGTTATAATTCAGATGATTGATTATGCATGAAGCTGTGCACTCTGTAATTACACAAGCATAAGATTAGCACACGGATGACGGTTGTAACTTATCCGCCGGAGCCTGGATGAACACCGCCCAGCTCTAACGTGCACGTTGTAGGCGAGCGGTGGTGTTTCTGCTCCAAGTGCTCCAATATTCTGTGCGTCCAGCGCCCTCGTGGCTCTTAGCGCTTTATTCTCCATGGGACTCCGATGTCTTCCCCCCTCTCCGGAGACGAGACTCGCCCTCACCGAGCGCTCCGTGTAATTATGCCTGCATGTAATCAGCATACGTAACGGGGGAAAAGCCTTTGCAGTGTCACCATGATGGATGCAAGTGGTGGTGGAGTCTGTGAGGCGCTGGCTGTTCCCAGAGGACGCAGCGGTTGTTCCTCATATAGCATCCCTGTCTCATCCCCATGGCGGGGCCGGGCAGTGTGTGTGTGTGTGTGTGTGTGTGTGTGTGTGTGAGAGAGTGAGAGTGGCTGGCCTGCATCCGGTTTTATTCTTTACTTCTCAGCACCGAGGCTGTGTAGATGAGATATGTGTTGATGGATCTTTTGTCACGGCTTAGAAAGGATGCTATTCCTGTGTAATTACACTCATTTGTTCAGGAAAGGGTACGTTAATCAATGTTTAATGTATGTTTATACATGTGTGTTTATACACGTGTATACTACACGTGTGTTTATACACGTGTATACTACACGTGTGTATATACACGTGTATACTACACGTGTGTATATACACGTGTATACTACACGTGTGTGTGTATATACACGTGTATACTACACGTGTGTGTATATACACGTGTATACTACACGTGTACACGTGTGTGTGTATACTACACGTGTGTGTATACTACACGTGTACACGTGTGTGTGTATACTACACGTGTGTGTATACTACACGTGTGTACACGTGTGTGTATACTACACGTGTGTACACGTGTGTGTATACTACACGTGTGTACACGTGTGTGTGTGTGTACACGTGTGTGTGTGTATATACACGTGTGTGTATACTACATGTGTATACTACACGTGTGTACACGTATGTGTATACTACACGTGTGTACACGTATGTGTATACTACACGTGTATACTACACGTGTATACTACACGTGTGTACACGTATGTGTATACTACACGTGTATACTACACGTGTGTACACGTATGTGTATACTACACGTGTGTACACGTATGTGTATACTACACGTGTGTACACGTATGTGTATACTACACGTGTGTACACGTATGTGTATACTACACGTGTGTACACGTATGTGTATACTACACGTGTGTACACGTATGTGTATACTACACGTGTGTACACGTATGTGTATACTACACGTGTGTACACGTATGTGTATACTACACGTGTATACTACACGTATGTGTATACTACACGTGTGTACACGTATGTGTATACTACACGTGTATACTACACGTGTGTACACGTATGTGTATACACGTGTATACTACACGTGTGTACACGTATGTGTATGCGTGTGTATACGTGTGTTTGTATATACGCGTATGTTTATAAATGTGTATACGTGTGTTTGTATATACGCGTATGTTTATAAATGTGTATACGTGTGTTTGTATATACGCGTATGTTTATAAATGTGTATGTTTATATATGTATATACATGTATACAGTATGTATTTATAGATATACATGATCAAAGTGCTGTACAAAATACTGAGCAGTTAATATTCATGTTAAGCAAGCAAACCAATAAACAAACATGACAGTAACTTATTAAAACCAGAGAAATTATGCCTTTTTTTTAAAACAACAAAGCAATAAGATAAAACACAAGTTAGCTGAGACTGAGTCGAGTCTTGCAATTGCCCCGTTTTTTTTCATTCAAGAGGTTTTCAGTGTTTTCTGGCGGTGATGGGCCAGTATCATCCCCACCCTGTACTAGCTGTAGTATACTGTAGTAATGCGTGTCCATCTGCTGTCATTTAATACACACATTGTGTGTCTGTGTCGCACTGCCAGGGTGAATAAAGTGGTATCGGCAGACTCCAAGGAAGCTAAGATCTATCTGAAGAGCCAGGACACCAAGCAGGAGGAGAGTGGAGACGAGGAGGAGGCCCTATCACCGGGCCAACCGGCTCTTCCTGGCACCAGGTACGCACACACCTGTACACATAACAATCCCCCTGTGCAATATGTCGCCATTATCTCAATATTGCGATATGAGACGAGATATTGCCTTTGATTTTGTGTGTAGGGATTTTTAGTATTGTATTAGTGTATCTGTGTGCATGCACGTGCGCTTTCTCTCTCCTTCTTTTTTGTTGCTATGGCAATTCAAATCATATGGGGATGTGCACGCCTTCCCTCCAAAACTCCCAGACAGGAAATGGGAAATCATCTTCCAACAGACAGGAAGTACAATGTGTCCACAAGCTATTTCCTATTTATCTCTCTGATGTGTGTGTGTGTGTGTGTGTGTGTGTGTGTGTGTGTGTGTGTGGAAGCCACAGGAAAGAGCCATCAGCACCACTCCCTCATTAACTTTGTGTGCACATTCTCACACACACTAGTTTTTGTTTGTTTGCTGCAGATTGAAATGATGCTGTTATCTGTCACAGTAGTAAAATAGCATAATAAATATGGTGATCTCTTCAACACCAGAATCGTTTTTTATATTTTGTGAATCCCATTAATGTTAGCATAAAGACAACATATTTCCCGACTCCTTAATACGCAAGGTTTAGCTCTATGTTGAACCTAATGCGTTAACCCCGCTGCTTTGTCCTGACTGCATGAGAAAAGGCCTTTTGAAAGTACATATGCAATGTATTAGTCCAGACTTTACATCTACATTGTCCAGTTGCACAAAAACATCAAAGGTGCTATATTTGAAGTACATATGTGATTGAAGGATTGCCTCCACAAGGCTTTCAACATGGCGACTCCTCAGCGGTTAGCTAGCAGCTAACGGCTGAACAAGGTTTAGGACCTAGGACACCCAATGCCTTGGCATGTGCTAGAGGAATTTAGGCTTTGGTTGAAACACACTTGAAGTACTCCAGTACGAGCTTCTCAGGACTGCTTGTAATCGTGGAATGACAAAATGGCCGAGGTTCACGGTGATTAACAATGTCCGCGTCCAGTCATGCACCAGGTAATGAAACGCTGTGGTCTGCAGTGGAACGTCATTATGCTTCCACAGAATGACTAATGGCTGCTTTCTAGAGACTCTCTTCATACTGTATGAATCCCTTCACATTAGCTATACCCTTGTCACAGAATACATACCATAAGGAGACTGGTGGCGTGAGAGAGCAGCCGGGGTAACGGGATGAAAGTGTGATGATGAGGCGAAACAAACCATATCAGATCATCTCTGATCAGCAAAAATAGATTTTTAAGAAGCTCAGTTCCAAACTCAATTGTTAAATTTGTCTCTTTTTTTTCAAGAGAAGATGACACCAAAGTGCTAAACGGGTCCATTCCTTATTGTTGTGACATTTAAACCCCATCTCACTAAATCAATCCAGTGTGTAAAAGGGCAGCGAGTCTTCTAAATTGGCCCACCTGACTGATTGCATTCACTCTTGTCTATTCTGGATTGATGAGTGTGTGTGTAGGCTTTTTATTTCTGTCTTTGTGAGGACCAGCGAAGTAGCGAGGACCTTTCCGTCCTCGCTACTTCAAAGGACGGTTTGAATATTTAGGCTCTGGATGTGAGAGGCAAGTTAGAATTAGGCTTGGTTTACTCGTGAGGATTGAGGTTTAGGGGGGAGGTTAGGGGATGCATTTTGTCAAAGAGGGCCCTCACAAGTATCGAGGAACTGTGTGTTTGTGTGTGTATTAGGGCTGTCAACGAATAATCGAAATTCGAATATATATTCGAATAGTTGTTAAAAACAGAATTTCGAATGTGAAAATTGATATTCAAATGTAATTTTTTTTTAAAAATATTTCGGAGGATAATTATCGTGAATCTGGCAACCACGGCCGCGAAGTGAGTGTGTGTCAAAAAAGATCTACCTACATTAATGATGGTAAATACATAGATATATAAATAAATAAATAATCTGATGACTTCACTGAATGGAACCAGCAGGGTTGCATAGTCCGGACAGTAGCTGCTGGTAGCCAGCCTCAGGCAGACTTCCAAATGGTCATCAGTCATGGTGGAACGGTGTTTGGACTTAATATTTTTTATAATATTATTATACAGTCGGCCTTCTCCAGATGCGCACGGAACAGCCGTCTTTGAAGAGCTCTCGCTCGAACAGAACAGGCGATCTTCGTTGCCACATCCATGATCTCTTTCACGTTTAGCATTGTAGCGCATAATGCTTGTTGGTGTATTATGCAGTGGTAATTAAGGAAGTCGCGGAAAACATCGTCCTCCCTGTACTTGGCAATAAATCCATTCAAGCTGCCAACCATTGCGGGCGCAGCGTCCGTGGTGATTGACAATAATAGGTTTGTTCGAGATGAGCCAGTTCTGCGCAGAATCGATCGCCGGGGATCGGCACGCAATGCATGCTGGTTGGATTTTAGTCTGACTTGATCCCGACTTGATCTGACGTCATGCACACGTGGTCAACGATAATCTCACGAGAGCAAGGCAGCCCCCGATTTCAGAGCCAGGCGCCGCAGTAGCTCTCCACCGACTGCGTGGCCCAGTGCATGATGGGAAACGCCTGGCTGTCGCCACATCAGAGAGCTGTGTTGTAGAAAATCCTTATTTTATGTGTAGTTGTAATACTTAACACTGGATTGTTGACTATTAGTCTCATGTTTAATCTTAAAACATATCTTGTGTGGTTGATAATACAAAATCATATTTATACAACACATATCAAAACCAGTAGTAATGTATTTCACAGGCAGACATGAAAAGAACAAAGGATGCAGCTAGACCCACATTTCTACATAAATATATATTTATAAACACGTATGAATTAATCCAAACGTGATCTGTAAACTACAAGAAGCCTAAAGTTCGGAACTAACAGGAAGTAATTTTTTCTGTGACTTCCTGTTACTGACTACTTTGAAGGCAGCTGAAAATTGTCCGACTTGACCACAGTTTTTTAACTCCGCCTCCTGCTGCTCCCACTTGCTCTCGTCTGGATTCCAGGCGAGACGCAGCTCTTTCGAACGAGCCTGTTAATTTGCCCACCGGGAGCTGCGTTTTGTCAATAAAGTTTTTGCAAGTTTTTCAAATTTGTTTTTTTTAATGGCATGCGATCTACCCGCGATCTACCCGCACTACGACCGCAATCTACTGGTCGATCGCGATCGACCTATTGGGCACCCCTGATCTAGAGACAACGTGCAGATTTAATTTATTTTGACCTATTGACTAATCGATTGGTTGAATAGTAGGTAGAATTTCAGTTGACCAATATTTTCAGTTAGCAACATGATTCAGTTAGCAAGGTGACTGTGTACTGTTTTAACAAATATATTTCAAATTTCTGAAAGGTTTTTATATTAATTGATATTTAACTATGACAGGGTGGACATGATAAGCTTGACAACATAACACTGCACACGTTAATAGGATGAAAACTATGATATAAAAGTGTAAATACTTAGTGTGCAACATGCCACTGTTTCAGCCTCCAGTGAAGAAAGACACATTGGTGGTTGTAATGTCACTGAAAACATCAGATGTCTTCTTAAAGGGGAAGTTACCCCATAATGACAGGGTGGACAGCAATGTCAGGGACACGTGAACAATTTTCAATATGATTATGAAAATAGAATATACATGATCAAAATGACTCATTTTATCAAATGACTTGTTGTGGACAATACAACCATATCATTTCTGGGGGAATGTAATATAATTTAACCATCTATTACACACACTGTAGTTAGCAGAGCAGTGTGTGGGACATGCCAAAATCACATACAACCAATGAAACAAAACAGTATAAAATAATGAAAACACATTTCAAGAGACTTATCATTGTATTGATATGTGTGTAAATGTTTGGCCATTTATAAAAGCAATTCAGAGTTTCATTATTATGCTACATTGTCATAATAACTGAGTGATTCTGATGAGGACAGCAAAGGCACTTTATATTGATATTGACCCAGCTAGTATATTTAAAGTACAAACGGGCTCCAAATGCTAAAAAACACTACCGTCCCTCCTTAAACACAAAGAGAACCACACAACTTCTTGTTGATAAAGGCTATCTTCTTATGAGCATATTTTCATGCCATCTTACTTTGAACTGAACCTGGAAGTTCCCGTTTCACTTGGGCTCTCGTGGCCAAAATGGCGCTCACACGTGCATACAATCATGTTCTGATATGGGCACCACGACTGATTGTGAGTCAGAGGCCACTGCTTTTCGTTCTGGTGAAGTCCGTTGATCTCATTAAAGTTCTTTATAACATTTCTAACTTGCATTAGAAGTGTGGCCATCAGCATCATGGAGCTTTAGAGGTAGTTCTTTCAACAACCAAGCTGGAAACGGCCAGCACAGGTTCAACACACTCTGATCAAGTTAAAGCATTCTGCAGGGAAAAATATGATGTTTTCTCATTGGAGTTGCTTTTGAGTCGAGCTCATACGTTTTCATCAACCCCTCTTTTGAACCCTGAACTCTGTCTCCGCCTGCTGCATTCAGACTGACAAGGATACGTGACAACGTCGTTTGTTCCAGAAATAGCTGATGCTAAAATGCGTCTCTCTCTGCAGACTCAAAGTGTAACGCTGTGTTTTTCATGCCTGTTCACTGTGATGAATACATTTGTCAGTTGGCTTCAGTGATGTGCTGCTGTTTTCGGAACAGTTCCTGCTTTGTTCATGTGATACTTTCAAGGGGCTGTAAATTAAAGTCTGGGCCGGATTGCCTCCCCATGGCTTTCGCCTACTCCTGACATCACAAGTAAAGGGGGGGGGGCTGACTGAGCCAAAAGTAGTGCCAGCTAACGATGCTGACAGCGCTAACGGTGCTAACGGCAGCAAATGGTCTAACAGGGCTAACAATGTAAACGGCGTCAAAGGTGCGGATGACACTTAATGCGCTAACAGTGCTAATGGGGTTTAGCTCACACTCACCATAGCTAGCCAGTGTGGGTGGGAGGGGAAGAAACTGGGGGGGAACAATTTTAAGGGAGGGACTCGCATGCAGCTCGGCTACCAAAACCAGGAACAGAGCAGCTCGGATTACAACACGGCAAATACCCTTCACGTTTCTGCCATGTGGAACAGAATCGGGCTGCGTCTTCAGTGTGTTTCAACTAACTCCCCCTCTTGTGTCTGCAGTGCCAAGCGGGCAGCAGGCATGTCCAGCATCTTGGGTCGCATGGGGTCAAAGAAACAGAAGATGAGTACGCTGGAAAAGTCGAAGATGGACTGGGACGCTTTCAAGTCAGAGGAGGGAATCACCGAGGAGCTGGCCATCCACAACAGGGGCCGAGAAGGGTAAGAGACTGTCGAACCCCCGGGTGGCGAGAAATGGCACTACAGTATATAGTTGTGGTGAACACTAAAACACTCGTTGCATCTTAACGAAGTAATACTGAAACTGGACTTCAGTCAAGCACTTATTGTTGGATTCAGATGTCAAGTTCTCACAAAGTTCTACAGGAAAACACATGTAGTTTTAAAAATCACAAGTTACCCACTAACAATGAATGAGTGAATGTGTTGGGATTAGTAAAGATTGTTTCATGTGTCATTATAATGTCATTGACAAAGTCAGTCAAACTGCATCATCTCCATCAAACAAGACGGATCTCACACATCGATGATTTGTGATATTTTTCACTCTGTCCAGCTGATATCGGACAATTTTTATCACAGATAAATCAATATCCCTATCTATGTCGGTTGCTAAGTAACAAGAAACTGCAGTACAGACAAATGCTAAAGATATGTTTTTAAAAACCCAACCATCTTCACGTGTAGATTTGACCAGCACAGAATCTGATATCAAGTTGAAAATCTCAGAAATGTCACTATGTACTACATAAAATACCATTTTATTATTAAATGTTGCAGAGAACCAACGGCTGTTTTCTCATATGGCCTTTTTTTGCTCCAAAACAATGGAATTGTGCTCAGAGTTTAGCAATCTGGAGTCTTATGCTGCGTTCACACCAAACGCGACACACATTTCTCCGTTAATGGACACGTTAACGTGATAGTCGCCTCATTCGCTGTGAAAGCCTGTCGGTGTTGAGATTCTCCTCCTGTCATCAATGTACAAAGCCGGTATAGTGGTTATTTCTTCCATGGTTGATGGTGGAAATAAATGGCAAATGACGTGAATTAAAAAAGAATGATTCCATACTCATTTTCATAATTGTGTGTGTTTTCTGTGCGTATAAAAGCATTCCCCCCCCCCGGTAATGTCGCCACAGACAATCAGTTTGTAACACTGCACATACATAAATATTGCAATACTTTCATCAGTGGGCTGTAGGCTCAATAACCACTGTGACTTAACAGACATTTATTTAAATGGGAACTCTCCAAGATTGCCACTTAAAATTCAATAATCCCATAACGCTGACACTGCTCAACCGCAGTGAGCCGGGCCGTTGGGGGGAAACGCTGAGTTCTTAATTATGAAAATAGCAGCGCGGGGTAAATGGAGAGGGAGACATTGATTTCATATGAGCAGAAATCAGGCTTCAGTCTGGATGGATGGAGGGAGCCAACGGGAAGAATGGCTGCCCCTCGGGAAATAACATGAGTCTGTTCTGGGCCACACACACAAACACACACACGCACACACGCACACACACACACATACACAATGTACTAACTTCCAACCAAGCAGAAGGATGGGGGTTAATTTAGAAACACTTAGGCACAACAGGCACTCAAATCATTCCACACACACACACACACACACACACACACACACACACACACACACACACACATACGCTGCAGGAAAGGTTGCGTAACTGCTTCCTGTGCTGAAGTGGAAAGAGATGTGGTGGGACATTTAGCAGTGGGAAAGTGTGTGTGTGTGTGTGTGTGAGTGTGATGAGCACATGGCTCCTATATTCTCTGTATTTTTCTGTGTTACGGACAAAAAGCAGGACTAACGTTCTCCGTCTGTGTGTGTTTAGGTACGTGGAGCGGAAGAACTTCTTGGAGCGAGTCGACCACCGCCAGTTTGAGATAGAAAAAGCCGTGCGACAGAGCAACACGAAAGACTGACGACACACACACACACACACACACACACACACACACACACACACACACACACACACACACACACACACACACACACACACACAGTGAAACAGATGTTAAGGCTCCATGTATCTTGATTTCTACTCCCCCGGTAAAGTTGGTTTCAAGGCGGTGCGGCGGCTGCAGTCTATTTCACGACGGGGGCATTAATAGGCTGAGTTTATGGAACAACGGGGTCGTTGAGTGTTTCCTCTGCTTCCATCCACGTGAGAACCAATTAGTGTCGGAGCTCACGGGGGAAGTGAGGTCCTTCTTGCCGGTTCTTCTTCCTGACGGGGCTGATTTAGTCAGTGGGTTAAAGAATGCATTCTGGTTTGATATATGTTTCCATTTTTGTTTAGTTTTGTCCAATATGTCCATTTGTGTTGAAGGTTTGGTTGCATTCATCCCATTGTTGGGTTTTATTGTTCAACCAAAATACTGTTTTTGAAGTCATTCATGATGTTTTTGGGGTGTTGATGTAATGCCTTTTAAATGTTAACGTTTTCCTACTTTGCATCATGGGACACTGAGGCCCCTTGCTCACCACTGAATTGATGGGAACATGTATTCATACGTTCAGGGGACAGGCTTTGCTGGGACACCGTAACGCTGATCGATACCTCAACAGACATGCGATCAATCAAACAGCGTCTTCTCCATCATATCAGAGGGCCACACGGACCGCCCGTCCCTCAGGTGCTGTTAGCTTTGTGCTGCTCGTGAACAAACATGGGGACGAAGACCGGCGTGAGGAGGAGGACAATGTCTTGTTAGTTTGACCGTGGAGTCTTGGTGCAGCTCTCTGTTTATTCATGTAAATATTAGATATTCAATAAACACAAACGGATCATTTTAGATATGCTGGTTGATTTATTTTTGTTTGCGGAGGTGTCAGACTGTTTTTTCTCTGAAGTAGGCAGTGAAGAGCCTCTGCATCCACCATCGTGCTTTTTACCTGGAACCCCAAACAAATCAATCTTCAAAGGATGAGATGTTATGAAATAAGTAATCATGTGAATAAGTTGCTAAAATATGTTAATGAACCAAAAATCTTCAATATTGAGATGAGAATGGATGAGATTTAAGCAGTCTCACGTGTATGTTCTCAATAAATTGCATTGTGAATTGAAAAAAAGCAACAACAAAAACTGACTTTTCTCCCAGGAGATGCTGTTTGTGTCCTGTAACCAAAATAGTTGTCTTGCATTTCTTTGTGTTTAGTTTGAATTTACAACAACCATGGGAAATAATATATTTCCCCTTAAAACCTGACTGAGATTTCAGTTCAGTTGGGGAACATTGTGTCATGTTTTTGCTTTTTGGCTGGACCAGTTGACACCCCACCTTCATGTCAACAAGGGACGCCTTACTTTCCACTGTAAATGTATTATTTCTCTATTGTTCCTCGATACGTGGGGTGGTCTCTCTCCCAGGTGAGCTACCTGAGTCAACTGCTTCGGACTGTCCAGAAATTTGGGGATGTCTGGTCACCAGGGTTGTAGTACTCTGGATCAGTCTTGGGCTCTTTTTGGATGTCTCAGAATCAACCACATTCAGTCTTGTCTTCAGACAAAGAGGACTTTGAATTTCATTTCAACACCGGTCAAGAACACCACTAGGTATCAAGAACACCACTAGGTATCAAGAACACCACCACTAGGTATCAAGAACACCACCACTAGGTATCAAGAACACCACCACTAGGTATCAAGAACACCACTACTAGGTATCAAGAACACCACTACTAGGTATCAAGAACACTATAGGTATCAAGAACACTACTAGGTATCAAGAACACCACTACTAGGTATCAAGAACACCACTACTAGGTATCAAGAACACCACTAGGTATCAAGAACACCACTAGGTATCAAGAACACCACCACTAGGTATCAAGAACACCACCACTAGGTATCAAGAACACCACTACTAGGTATCAAGAACACCACCACTAGGTATCAAGAACACCACTACTAGGTATCAAGAACACCACTACTAGGTATCAAGAACACTACTAGGTATCAAGAACACTCTAGGTATCAAGAACACCACTAGGTATCAAGAACACCACTACTAGGTATCAAGAACACCACTAGGTATCAAGAACACCACTACTAGGTATCAAGAACACCACCACTAGGTATCAAGAACACCACTAGGTATCAAGAACACCACCACTAGGTATCAAGAACACCACTACTAGGTATCAAGAACACCACTACTAGGTATCAAGAACACTACTAGGTATCAAGAACACTCTAGGTATCAAGAACACCACTAGGTATCAAGAACACCACTACTAGGTATCAAGAACACCACTAGGTATCAAGAACACCACTACTAGGTATCAAGAACACCACTACTAGGTATCAAGAACACTATAGGTATCAAGAACACCACTACTAGGTATCAAGAACACCACTACTAGGTATCAAGAACACTACTACTAGATATCAAGAACACTACTACTAGGTATCAAGAACACCACTAGGTATCAAGAACACTACTAGGTATCAAGAACACCACTACTAGGTATCAAGAACACTACTAGGTATCAAGAACACCACTACTAGGTATCAAGAACACCACCACTAGGTATCAAGAACACCACTACTAGGTATCAAGAACACTACTGGGTATCAAGAACACCACTAGGTATCAAGAACACTATAGGTATCAAGAACACTACTACTAGGTATCAAGAACACTACTAGGTATCAAGAACATCACTACTAGGTATCAAGAACACTACTACTAGGTATCAAGAACACTATAGGTATCAAGAACACTACTACTAGGTATCAAGAACACTACTAGGTATCAAGAACACTCTAGGTATCAAGAACACCACTACTAGGTATCAAGAACACCACTACTAGGTATCAAGAACACTACTACTAGGTATCAAGAACACCACTAGGTATCAAGAACACTACTAGGTATCAAGAACACCACTACTAGGTATCAAGAACACCACTTCTAGGTATCAAGAACACCACTACTAGGTATCAAGAACACTACTACTAGGTATCAAGAACACTACTAGGTATCAAGAACACCACTACTAGGTATCAAGAACACTACTACTAGGTATCAAGAACACCACTAGGTATCAAGAACACTATAGGTATCAAGAACACTACTACTAGGTATCAAGAACACTACTAGGTATCAAGAACACCACTACTAGGTATCAAGAACACTACTACTAGGTATCAAGAACACTATAGGTATCAAGAACACTACTACTAGGTATCAAGAACACTACTAGGTATCAAGAACACTAGGTATCAAGAACACCACTACTAGGTATCAAGAACACCACTACTAGGTATCAAGAACACTACTACTAGGTATCAAGAACACTATAGGTATCAAGAACACCACTACTAGGTATCAAGAACACCACTACTAGGTATCAAGAACACTACTACTAGGTATCAAGAACACTACTAGGTATCAAGAACACCACTACTAGGTATCAAGAACACTACTACTAGGTATCAAGAACACCACTACTAGGTATCAAGAACACCACTACTAGGTATCAAGAACACTACTACTAGGTATCAAGAACACCACTACTAGGTATCAAGAACACCACTACTAGGTATCAAGAACACTACTACTAGGTATCAAGAACACCACTACTAGGTATCAAGAACACTACTACTAGGTATCAATAACACTACTAGGTGTCAAGAACACTACTACTAGGTATCAAGAACACCACTACTAGGTATCAAGAACACTACTAGGTATCAAGAACACCACTACTAGGTATCAAGAACACCACTACTAGGTATCAAGAACACTACTACTAGGTATCAAGAACACTACTAGGTATCAAGAACACTACTACTAGGTATCAAGAACACCACTACTAGGTATCAAGAACACTACTAGGTATCAAGAACACCACTACTAGGTATCAAGAACACTACTACTAGGTATCAAGAACACCACTACTAGGTATCAAGAACACCACTACTAGGTATCAAGAACACTATAGGTATCAAGAACACCACTACTAGGTATCAAGAACACTACTACTAGGTATCAAGAACACTATAGGTATCAAGAACACCACTACTAGGTATCAAGAACACCACTACTAGGTATCAAGAACACTACTACTAGGTATCAAGAACACCACTAGGTATCAAGAACACTACTAGGTATCAAGAACACCACTACTAGGTATCAAGAACACTACTACTAGGTATCAAGAACACCACTACTAGGTATCAAGAACACCACTACTAGGTATCAAGAACACCACTACTAGGTATCAAGAACACTACTACTAGGTATCAAGAACACCACTACTAGGTATCAAGAACACTACTACTAGGTATCAATAACACTACTAGGTGTCAAGAACACTACTACTAGGTATCAAGAACACCACTACTAGGTATCAAGAACACTACTAGGTATCAAGAACACCACTACTAGGTATCAAGAACACCACTACTAGGTATCAAGAACACTACTACTAGGTATCAAGAACACTACTAGGTATCAAGAACACTACTACTAGGTATCAAGAACACCACTACTAGGTATCAAGAACACTACTAGGTATCAAGAACACCACTACTAGGTATCAAGAACACTACTACTAGGTATCAAGAACACCACTACTAGGTATCAAGAACACCACTACTAGGTATCAAGAACACTACTAGGTATCAAGAACACCACTACTAGGTATCAAGAACACTATAGGTATCAAGAACACCACTACTAGGTATCAAGAACACTACTAGGTATCAAGAACACTACTACTAGGTATCAAGAACACCACTACTAGGTATCAAGAACACCACTACTAGGTATCAAGAACACTACTAGATATCAAGAACACCACCACTAGGTATCAAGAACACCACCACTAGGTATCAAGAACACCACTACTAGGTATCAAGAACACTACTAGGTATCAAGAACACTACTACTAGGTATCAAGAACACCACTACTAGGTATCAAGAACACCACTACTAGGTATCAAGAACACTACTAGGTATCAAGAACACCACTAGGTATCAAGAACACCACTACTAGGTATCAAGAACACCACCACTAGGTATCAAGAACACCACTAGGTATCAAGAACACCACCACTAGGTATCAAGAACACCACTACTAGGTATCAAGAACACCACTACTAGGTATCAAGAACACTACTAGGTATCAAGAACACTCTAGGTATCAAGAACACCACTAGGTATCAAGAACACCACTACTAGGTATCAAGAACACCACTAGGTATCAAGAACACCACTAGGTATCAAGAACACCACTACTAGGTATCAAGAACACCACTACTAGGTATCAAGAACACTATAGGTATCAAGAACACCACTACTAGGTATCAAGAACACCACTACTAGGTATCAAGAACACTACTACTAGATATCAAGAACACTACTACTAGGTATCAAGAACACCACTAGGTATCAAGAACACTACTAGGTATCAAGAACACCACTACTAGGTATCAAGAACACTACTAGGTATCAAGAACACCACTACTAGGTATCAAGAACACCACCACTAGGTATCAAGAACACCACTACTAGGTATCAAGAACACCACTACTAGGTATCAAGAACACTACTGGGTATCAAGAACACCACTAGGTATCAAGAACACTATAGGTATCAAGAACACTACTACTAGGTATCAAGAACACTACTAGGTATCAAGAACATCACTACTAGGTATCAAGAACACTACTACTAGGTATCAAGAACACTATAGGTATCAAGAACACTACTACTAGGTATCAAGAACACTACTAGGTATCAAGAACACTCTAGGTATCAAGAACACCACTACTAGGTATCAAGAACACCACTACTAGGTATCAAGAACACTACTACTAGGTATCAAGAACACCACTAGGTATCAAGAACACTACTAGGTATCAAGAACACCACTACTAGGTATCAAGAACACCACTACTAGGTATCAAGAACACCACTACTAGGTATCAAGAACACCACTACTAGGTATCAAGAACACTACTAGGTATCAAGAACACCACTACTAGGTATCAAGAACACTACTACTAGGTATCAAGAACACCACTAGGTATCAAGAACACTATAGGTATCAAGAACACTACTACTAGGTATCAAGAACACTACTAGGTATCAAGAACACCACTACTAGGTATCAAGAACACTACTACTAGGTATCAAGAACACTATAGGTATCAAGAACACTACTACTAGGTATCAAGAACACTACTAGGTATCAAGAACACTCTAGGTATCAAGAACACCACTACTAGGTATCAAGAACACCACTACTAGGTATCAAGAACACTACTACTAGGTATCAAGAACACTATAGGTATCAAGAACACCACTACTAGGTATCAAGAACACCACTACTAGGTATCAAGAACACTACTACTAGGTATCAAGAACACTACTAGGTATCAAGAACACCACTACTAGGTATCAAGAACACTACTACTAGGTATCAAGAACACCACTACTAGGTATCAAGAACACCACTACTAGGTATCAAGAACACTACTACTAGGTATCAAGAACACCACTACTAGGTATCAAGAACACTACTACTAGGTATCAATAACACTACTAGGTGTCAAGAACACTACTACTAGGTATCAAGAACACCACTACTAGGTATCAAGAACACTACTAGGTATCAAGAACACCACTACTAGGTATCAAGAACACCACTACTAGGTATCAAGAACACTACTACTAGGTATCAAGAACACTACTAGGTATCAAGAACACTACTACTAGGTATCAAGAACACCACTACTAGGTATCAAGAACACTACTAGGTATCAAGAACACCACTACTAGGTATCAAGAACACTACTACTAGGTATCAAGAACACCACTACTAGGTATCAAGAACACCACTACTAGGTATCAAGAACACTATAGGTATCAAGAACACCACTACTAGGTATCAAGAACACCACTACTAGGTATCAAGAACACTACTACTAGGTATCAAGAACACTACTACTAGGTATCAAGAACACCACTAGGTATCAAGAACACTACTAGGTATCAAGAACACCACTACTAGGTATCAAGAACACTACTAGGTATCAAGAACACCACTACTAGGTATCAAGAACACCACCACTAGGTATCAAGAACACCACTAGGTATCAAGAACACTACTAGGTATCAAGAACACCACTACTAGGTATCAAGAACACTACTACTAGGTATCAAGAACACCACTACTAGGTATCAAGAACACCACTACTAGGTATCAAGAACACCACTACTAGGTATCAAGAACACCACTACTAGGTATCAAGAACACTACTAGGTATCAAGAACACCACTACTAGGTATCAAGAACACCACTACTAGGTATCAAGAACACCACTACTAGGTATCAAGAACACTACTAGGTATCAAGAACACCACTAGGTATCAAGAACACTATAGGTATCAAGAACACTACTACTAGGTATCAAGAACACTACTAGGTATCAAGAACACCACTACTAGGTATCAAGAACACTACTACTAGGTATCAAGAACACTATAGGTATCAAGAACACTACTACTAGGTATCAAGAACACCACTAGGTATCAAGAACACTACTAGGTATCAAGAACACCACTACTAGGTATCAAGAACACTACTAGGTATCAAGAACACCACTACTAGGTATCAAGAACACCACCACTAGGTATCAAGAACACCACTACTAGGTATCAAGAACACCACTACTAGGTATCAAGAACACTACTAGGTATCAAGAACACCACTAGGTATCAAGAACACTATAGGTATCAAGAACACTACTACTAGGTATCAAGAACACTACTAGGTATCAAGAACATCACTACTAGGTATCAAGAACACTACTACTAGGTATCAAGAACACTATAGGTATCAAGAACACTACTACTAGGTATCAAGAACACTACTAGGTATCAAGAACACTCTAGGTATCAAGAACACCACTACTAGGTATCAAGAACACCACTACTAGGTATCAAGAACACTACTACTAGGTATCAAGAACACCACTAGGTATCAAGAACACTACTAGGTATCAAGAACACCACTACTAGGTATCAAGAACACTACTACTAGGTATCAAGAACACCACTACTAGGTATCAAGAACACCACTACTAGGTATCAAGAACACCACTACTAGGTATCAAGAACACCACTACTAGGTATCAAGAACACTACTAGGTATCAAGAACACCACTACTAGGTATCAAGAACACCACTACTAGGTATCAAGAACACTACTAGGTATCAAGAACACCACTAGGTATCAAGAACACTATAGGTATCAAGAACACTACTACTAGGTATCAAGAACACTACTAGGTATCAAGAACACCACTACTAGGTATCAAGAACACTACTACTAGGTATCAAGAACACTATAGGTATCAAGAACACTACTACTAGGTATCAAGAACACTACTAGGTATCAAGAACACCACTACTAGGTATCAAGAACACTACTACTAGGTATCAAGAACACCACTAGGTATCAAGAACACTACTAGGTATCAAGAACACCACTACTAGGTATCAAGAACACTACTACTAGGTATCAAGAACACCACTACTAGGTATCAAGAACACCACTAGGTATCAAGAACACTACTAGGTATCAAGAACACCACTACTAGGTATCAAGAACACTACTACTAGGTATCAAGAACACTACTACTAGGTATCAAGAACACCACTAGGTATCAAGAACACTACTAGGTATCAAGAACACCACTACTAGGTATCAAGAACACTACTACTAGGTATCAAGAACACCACTACTAGGTATCAAGAACACCACTACTAGGTATCAAGAACACTACTACTAGGTATCAAGAACACCACTACTAGGTATCAAGAACACTACTACTAGGTATCAATAACACTACTAGGTTGTCAAGAACACTACTACTAGGTATCAAGAACACCACTACTAGGTATCAAGAACACTACTAGGTATCAAGAACACCACTACTAGGTATCAAGAACACCACTACTAGGTATCAAGAACACTACTACTAGGTATCAAGAACACTACTAGGTATCAAGAACACTACTACTAGGTATCAAGAACACCACTACTAGGTATCAAGAACACTACTAGGTATCAAGAACACCACTACTAGGTATCAAGAACACTACTACTAGGTATCAAGAACACCACTACTAGGTATCAAGAACACCACTACTAGGTATCAAGAACACTATAGGTATCAAGAACACCACTACTAGGTATCAAGAACACTACTACTAGGTATCAAGAACACTATAGGTATCAAGAACACCACTACTAGGTATCAAGAACACCACTACTAGGTATCAAGAACACTACTACTAGGTATCAAGAACACCACTAGGTATCAAGAACACTACTAGGTATCAAGAACACCACTACTAGGTATCAAGAACACTACTACTAGGTATCAAGAACACCACTACTAGGTATCAAGAACACCACTACTAGGTATCAAGAACACCACTACTAGGTATCAAGAACACTACTACTAGGTATCAAGAACACCACTACTAGGTATCAAGAACACTACTACTATGTATCAATAACACTACTAGGTGTCAAGAACACTACTACTAGGTATCAAGAACACCACTACTAGGTATCAAGAACACTACTAGGTATCAAGAACACTACTAGGTATCAAGAACACTACTACTAGGTATCAAGAACACCACTACTAGGTATCAAGAACACTACTAGGTATCAAGAACACCACTACTAGGTATCAAGAACACCACTACTAGGTATCAAGAACACTACTACTAGGTATCAAGAACACCACTAGGTATCAAGAACACTACTAGGTATCAAGAACACCACTACTAGGTATCAAGAACACTATAGGTATCAAGAACACTACTACTAGGTATCAAGAACACTACTAGGTATCAAGAACACTCTAGGTATCAAGAACACCACTACTAGGTATCAAGAACACTATAGGTATCAAGAACACTACTACTAGGTATCAAGAACACTACTAGGTATCAAGAACATCACTACTAGGTATCAAGAACACTACTACTAGGTATCAAGAACACTATAGGTATCAAGAACACTACTACTAGGTATCAAGAACACTACTAGGTATCAAGAACACTCTAGGTATCAAGAACACCACTACTAGGTATCAAGAACACCACTACTAGGTATCAAGAACACTACTACTAGGTATCAAGAACACCACTAGGTATCAAGAACACTACTAGGTATCAAGAACACCACTACTAGGTATCAAGAACACCACTACTAGGTATCAAGAACACCACTACTAGGTATCAAGAACACTACTAGGTATCAAGAACACCACTACTAGGTATCAAGAACACTACTACTAGGTATCAAGAACACCACTAGGTATCAAGAACACTATAGGTATCAAGAACACTACTACTAGGTATCAAGAACACTACTAGGTATCAAGAACACCACTACTAGGTATCAAGAACACTACTACTAGGTATCAAGAACACTATAGGTATCAAGAACACTACTACTAGGTATCAAGAACACTACTAGGTATCAAGAACACTCTAGGTATCAAGAACACCACTACTAGGTATCAAGAACACCACTACTAGGTATCAAGAACACTACTACTAGGTATCAAGAACACTATAGGTATCAAGAACACCACTACTAGGTATCAAGAACACCACTACTAGGTATCAAGAACACTACTACTAGGTATCAAGAACACTACTAGGTATCAAGAACACCACTACTAGGTATCAAGAACACTACTACTAGGTATCAAGAACACCACTACTAGGTATCAAGAACACCACTACTAGGTATCAAGAACACTACTACTAGGTATCAAGAACACCACTACTAGGTATCAAGAACACTACTACTAGGTATCAATAACACTACTAGGTGTCAAGAACACTACTACTAGGTATCAAGAACACCACTACTAGGTATCAAGAACACTACTAGGTATCAAGAACACCACTACTAGGTATCAAGAACACCACTACTAGGTATCAAGAACACTACTACTAGGTATCAAGAACACTACTAGGTATCAAGAACACTACTACTAGGTATCAAGAACACCACTACTAGGTATCAAGAACACTACTAGGTATCAAGAACACCACTACTAGGTATCAAGAACACTACTACTAGGTATCAAGAACACCACTACTAGGTATCAAGAACACCACTACTAGGTATCAAGAACACTATAGGTATCAAGAACACCACTACTAGGTATCAAGAACACCACTACTAGGTATCAAGAACACTACTACTAGGTATCAAGAACACTACTACTAGGTATCAAGAACACCACTAGGTATCAAGAACACTACTAGGTATCAAGAACACCACTACTAGGTATCAAGAACACTACTAGGTATCAAGAACACCACTACTAGGTATCAAGAACACCACCACTAGGTATCAAGAACACCACTAGGTATCAAGAACACTACTAGGTATCAAGAACACCACTACTAGGTATCAAGAACACTACTACTAGGTATCAAGAACACCACTACTAGGTATCAAGAACACCACTACTAGGTATCAAGAACACCACTACTAGGTATCAAGAACACTACTAGGTATCAAGAACACCACTACTAGGTATCAAGAACACCACTACTAGGTATCAAGAACACCACTACTAGGTATCAAGAACACTACTAGGTATCAAGAACACCACTAGGTATCAAGAACACTATAGGTATCAAGAACACTACTACTAGGTATCAAGAACACTACTAGGTATCAAGAACACCACTACTAGGTATCAAGAACACTACTACTAGGTATCAAGAACACTATAGGTATCAAGAACACTACTACTAGGTATCAAGAACACCACTAGGTATCAAGAACACTACTAGGTATCAAGAACACCACTACTAGGTATCAAGAACACTACTAGGTATCAAGAACACCACTACTAGGTATCAAGAACACCACCACTAGGTATCAAGAACACCACTACTAGGTATCAAGAACACCACTACTAGGTATCAAGAACACTACTAGGTATCAAGAACACCACTAGGTATCAAGAACACTATAGGTATCAAGAACACTACTACTAGGTATCAAGAACACTACTAGGTATCAAGAACATCACTACTAGGTATCAAGAACACTACTACTAGGTATCAAGAACACTATAGGTATCAAGAACACTACTACTAGGTATCAAGAACACTACTAGGTATCAAGAACACTCTAGGTATCAAGAACACCACTACTAGGTATCAAGAACACCACTACTAGGTATCAAGAACACTACTACTAGGTATCAAGAACACCACTAGGTATCAAGAACACTACTAGGTATCAAGAACACCACTACTAGGTATCAAGAACACTACTACTAGGTATCAAGAACACCACTACTAGGTATCAAGAACACCACTACTAGGTATCAAGAACACCACTACTAGGTATCAAGAACACCACTACTAGGTATCAAGAACACTACTAGGTATCAAGAACACCACTACTAGGTATCAAGAACACCACTACTAGGTATCAAGAACACTACTAGGTATCAAGAACACCACTAGGTATCAAGAACACTATAGGTATCAAGAACACTACTACTAGGTATCAAGAACACTACTAGGTATCAAGAACACCACTACTAGGTATCAAGAACACTACTACTAGGTATCAAGAACACTATAGGTATCAAGAACACTACTACTAGGTATCAAGAACACTACTAGGTATCAAGAACACTCTAGGTATCAAGAACACCACTACTAGGTATCAAGAACACCACTACTAGGTATCAAGAACACTACTACTAGGTATCAAGAACACCACTAGGTATCAAGAACACTACTAGGTATCAAGAACACCACTACTAGGTATCAAGAACACTACTACTAGGTATCAAGAACACCACTACTAGGTATCAAGAACACCACTAGGTATCAAGAACACTACTAGGTATCAAGAACACCACTACTAGGTATCAAGAACACTACTACTAGGTATCAAGAACACTACTACTAGGTATCAAGAACACCACTAGGTATCAAGAACACTACTAGGTATCAAGAACACCACTACTAGGTATCAAGAACACTACTACTAGGTATCAAGAACACCACTACTAGGTATCAAGAACACCACTACTAGGTATCAAGAACACTACTACTAGGTATCAAGAACACCACTACTAGGTATCAAGAACACTACTACTAGGTATCAATAACACTACTAGGTGTCAAGAACACTACTACTAGGTATCAAGAACACCACTACTAGGTATCAAGAACACTACTAGGTATCAAGAACACCACTACTAGGTATCAAGAACACCACTACTAGGTATCAAGAACACTACTACTAGGTATCAAGAACACTACTAGGTATCAAGAACACTACTACTAGGTATCAAGAACACCACTACTAGGTATCAAGAACACTACTAGGTATCAAGAACACCACTACTAGGTATCAAGAACACTACTACTAGGTATCAAGAACACCACTACTAGGTATCAAGAACACCACTACTAGGTATCAAGAACACTATAGGTATCAAGAACACCACTACTAGGTATCAAGAACACTACTACTAGGTATCAAGAACACTATAGGTATCAAGAACACCACTACTAGGTATCAAGAACACCACTACTAGGTATCAAGAACACTACTACTAGGTATCAAGAACACCACTAGGTATCAAGAACACTACTAGGTATCAAGAACACCACTACTAGGTATCAAGAACACTACTACTAGGTATCAAGAACACCACTACTAGGTATCAAGAACACCACTACTAGGTATCAAGAACACCACTACTAGGTATCAAGAACACTACTACTAGGTATCAAGAACACCACTACTAGGTATCAAGAACACTACTACTATGTATCAATAACACTACTAGGTGTCAAGAACACTACTACTAGGTATCAAGAACACCACTACTAGGTATCAAGAACACTACTAGGTATCAAGAACACCACTACTAGGTATCAAGAACACCACTACTAGGTATCAAGAACACTACTACTAGGTATCAAGAACACTACTAGGTATCAAGAACACTACTACTAGGTATCAAGAACACCACTACTAGGTATCAAGAACACTACTAGGTATCAAGAACACCACTACTAGGTATCAAGAACACTACTACTAGGTATCAAGAACACCACTACTAGGTATCAAGAACACCACTACTAGGTATCAAGAACACTACTAGGTATCAAGAACACCACTACTAGGTATCAAGAACACTATAGGTATCAAGAACACCACTACTAGGTATCAAGAACACTACTAGGTATCAAGAACACTACTACTAGGTATCAAGAACACCACTACTAGGTATCAAGAACACCACTACTAGGTATCAAGAACACTACTAGATATCAAGAACACCACCACTAGGTATCAAGAACACCACCACTAGGTATCAAGAACACCACTACTAGGTATCAAGAACACTACTAGGTATCAAGAACACTACTACTAGGTATCAAGAACACCACTACTAGGTATCAAGAACACCACTACTAGGTATCAAGAACACTACTAGGTATCAAGAACACTACTAGGTATCTCACTACACTGTTTATTGGTTAATAGCATGACTGATGGAACGAACAATTCCCTCACACCTCTGCAATACCGCTTGACTATTTCATCAAGAGGATTCTCATGGTACACTCGTACGTTCAACGTGTTTCTGGTTCGCATGTTCCACATTTGATCAGAAGTGCTTTAACTCCGGTCTGGTCTTGGTCTTGACTCGGTCTCGATACACTCTGGCCATGACTTGATCTCGGTTGAGGTGGCCTTGAGTCCAACACTGCGGGTCGCACTATAGGTGTATATTCCTGTACTTCTAAGGCAGTTTCCTCTGGTGGCTGAGGAGGATGGTAAACTGCTGTGTGCGTGTTTGAATAAAGCTGCTTTATTACAGTTCAAAGACAGAACGCCTCCTGACAGTTGCCTAAAAACAGCTTGCGGTTCACGACTGAATATTTCCACACACACACAGATAGTGGGATTTGTATGGTGCAGGGCTGACAGGAGATTATCCTCACACATGTTCACGCGCACCTCATCGGGGTGGAAGGCCTCCATGGGAATGTGTCGCAATCATTTAATTCTCGTCAGGACGGAGGAGTCGGAAACAGCATTTACATCATCACACTACGCTCAAGCTCCACTCCAATCAATGAGATGTCAAGGTCTCCCGTACACAACCAGTGCAGTTAGAGATAATGATGATGGAATCAATCAATCAGATGGATGCAATATTCTGGAGGCCTCAATGACGGAACCAGATTAGGATTCACTAAAAGGATGTCAGCGCTGCACGTCGCCACACTGATGTTTGTCTCTCCTCTCATGTGTTGTTTCATTTACACGATAGCCAGAGGGCTGATTATTTTAACATGAAGCTGGTGCTGTAGTTATTTATGGACATGTGGTACCTTCACTAAATCTCTTATGTTGTAGAGGCGTCAAACTGGATTTGGGTCTCATTTAAAATCAGTTTATGAGGGATCGATTTTAAAAACAATTTTGAAAGGAATAAAAAACATTTTCTTAATATTTGTAAAAATAAGAATAAGACAGGTTATAACCAAATAAAAAATAAATGCCACTTTGTTTCACGCGCGCGCGCGCGCACACACACACACACACACACACACACACACACACACACACATATCTCTGGTGCTGTGCTGGCCAACCCTGGCTGTATGTGCATGTAAGTGTGGTGTGTGAGTGAAAATAGCTGCTGTTATTCAAACCACAGCAGGGAGCCTGACTGTTCCTGTAGAACACACTCAATCACACACGCACACACACACACACACACACACACACACACACACACACACACACACACACACACACACACACACACACACACGAAAAAGTCAGAGAGGAAGATGGAGTGCTCAGCAGGGGCAACCGGGACTCAGCTATTTATACCGCACACCATCCTGACAATCCATCCATTCCAATCATCATAACGACTCACTGATTTTCAAACAGCTGTCTGTTATCACAGGTGTGTTCATGAATACCAACGCTTTATTCTTTTTATTTTTTTGTCAGTGTCACTGGTGACAAGTGATCAAATCTGGGTCACATTGTTTACAATGAGCAGAAACATGCAACTGATTCCAAGCTGATTGACACCTGATTGACAGCTAAATCACGTTGTTGTGTTTTATAAATGATATTGTAACGTTGATTAAAGTTTTTTTTTTTTAAGTATTCAGACGTGATATTCACTGTGGTGTGTATTTATTTTTGACCTACAGTAAAGTACAGTATAATAGTGTAGGTGTATAATGATTGAGGCATGCGTAAACCATTCAACTGTCCCAAATACAGTTTGAGCTAATGTTACGGTTAAATCACTTGTGGCAAACCCATTGCTACGGTCCTTAAAGGCTTGTTCCAAAGAAGATGCCCTGGGAGGTGACGTTAAAGTGCGTTGTAAATTGTAGGAATTGTCGCCCTCCTAGCGAGGCGGTCTCTTTAAGGCTGGACCGGATCATCCCAGTGGAAAAAAGCACGGCAGCAGCAGACGGCGGCGGAGGCGGTCCTCTCCTCGCCGCTCACCACACGGCGCAGACCTGTCAACGCAGCGGGGGAACGCGCCCGACCTCCCGCATCGTCGCCTCGTCGTTTAGCAGCAGTTATCCACGCATTTGTAAAAGGGGTCCGTGAAGGAAACCGCGACCGAGGCGGAGGGAGAGGGAAGGAAGGAAGGAAAGGAAGGAAGGAAGGAAGGTGACGGGAGGTGGGGGGCGCACGGAGGAGAGGAGTAGCCGGCTCTGCTGGACGTTGAGGCGGCCGCTTGCTGCCGCAAAACCCCGCTGTATGCCGCCGCAGACACATTTCATACCCCTCTAGATTCAACGGAGCCCCGGCCACCCCTCTGCATGTTTGCCCTTCGTGCAGAGCGCACCACGGCATGGGCGAAGCGGGACTGACACCCGGGAGCCGTGAAGAAACCCTACTTCTGCTGGGAAAGTAACTGTAGCATCTGGGGGGGAGAGAGAGAGAGAGAAAAGAAAAGAAGAAGAAGACCACCGGCCGTTTTTAAAAAGCCAGGAGCCTAAGGAGAGTGACAACCCCAGCACAATGTCTGTCCCTGTAAGTATGTCAAGAAATACTTTCACACCTTGTCTCCTTTCTCTTTTTCATTGTAATAATGTGTCCTTCAGTGTCTCATACATTGTGTCCGGCAGACCGAGACTTGACACGTTCAGCCAATTGACAGCCTTTCTTCAACGAGCACACGCATACGCACACACACACACACACACACACACACACACACACACACACACACACACACACGCACACGCACACGCACGCAGCACTTCACTTATTAAAATGACAACTTTCAGAAATGCTATTAGCTAACGCTAGCTACTGTCATGACGAGTGTAAAACCAATTCTTAAAAAAAGAAAGAAAAAAGAAAGGTACATTATATTGGATTGGGTTGTCGTAAGTGAGTGGAATTTGCTGGAAGAACCGTGTGACCGACACGGTGACGTGTACGACGTGCACGCTGCCGTGTCGCTCCGCTAATTGGGAGCACAGTTTAGTGCGCGCGCTCCGGTCTGAGGCCACACCGGGGCCGGCGCGCTCACGCTATTCTCGGCAGACCCCGGCCCGTCAACACGTTTAGACAGCTGATGTTCCTGCTCGCGCGTGCGCTATGGGGGTTTTATGATGTTGCTTCTACAAACAACCTCAGATGCTTTCAGCGCAGGCCGCCGCCGCCGCCGCGGTTGGGAGTGTTGTGTTGTGTTGTGTTGGTGCTTTATCGCATTCCTGAGGATCTGTCTCACCAAACTCTGCCTGGGGGGGGGGCAATGGCGAGCTGTGTGCGCGCGTGCGCGTGTTTGTGTCAGCCCTGCCAGTGTGTGTGTGTGTGTGTGTGTGTGTGTGTGTGTGTGTGTGTGTGCTTGATAGGCTAAAAAGGGAAAAGGACTTCCATTTATTGTATTACTCCCATTATTAGGAATGCAGGGCATTTCCATCCTAGTTACATCCAATAACTGATGATTTCAAGAGTCCTTGTGTAATAATAACAATAAAAATAATACCTCTAGTTTCAGAGTGTACCTGTCCTGCTCAATGCACTCCACGTAGCACTACTTTACTATAACCGGATTCATTGTTAATAGTTCACAGTGAATTCACATGTGCGGAAAACCGCCTTCACAGATCAAAAAGCTCAGTCGAGTCAGTCATTCCTAAACAAATGGTGTTTAAATAATTTGCTTCTCACAATGAAGTGGTCCCCTTACAGCGTACATTAATCTTCTTCCTAAAAGACGATATACGGAAAGAACAATTAAAACTACCTTTTCATTTCACCCCATGTTACTGTATTTTATGAATGTTATTGCTTTTATAACATGTTATTACTGCTGCAGTTCGTCTTGGAATGCCTACAGTTCATTTAGACTTAGTAGCTTATTCGCTCTACTGACTTTGTTGTATTTGTAAACTATCTGGAGTCAAATTATAATTTTATCCTTGATATGCTGTGTTTTATAGACAGTACTTTACCATATTATAGCATATTTAAAATATACACAGTACAGTGATTAAATCTGTGCAGTAAGTTACTGTAATAAAAATAAAACAGCTGTACTGTGTTGTCAAACTGTCCATTTCATTACTTTATATATTTATATAATACATGTATACTAATATACTAGAAGAATAAAAAAGCATTTATTTTTTTCAAATAATGATCATCCGCTTGCACCCATGCAGCTTTTGCGAATCCTCCGCACATGAAACGTGCTCAGTATCATTTTCATATCACCATTCTGATATTCATATTGACAAAATCAAAACACAGTACACCTCAATGATCATACCTGTAAATTGTACGGTTTTGTGAGGTGTTTTGTTTAATTAACCGCTGTCTCAGCCTATCACACGCAGCGGTGGAGAGTTGCTGCTCTCTCATCGAGGCAAAGTCCCGCCCCTTTTCGGTGGACCACCATGGGTCCATATTTCGGGAAAACATACAGTGGCGAGAAACTGGTTGAATTGCGCCATGAACACACACGCACATGATGTTTGTCAATTGAAAGAATAGTTTTGCATGTCAAGAAAGTTAGATTCTGTTGAATTATAAGACCGTGAAAATACGTAATTAGAAAGTCGACACACCCAAACGCTATAATACGGTCAGCGATGTCTCTCTCTGAGGCTGCGACGCCTGTGTGTCTCTTACCAGGATGTAATCGCACTAACAAAGCGTCTCACTCGTTCTTTCGCTAATTAAAAAAATATTATTATTAAGGTAAGGTAACGTTACATTTGTACGCGGCTATATCGAAGTTAGCTAGCGTTGCCAAGCTAACTTCGTCGTCTCTTTTATTTTTTTCATTTCTTTTATAAGAACCCCCCAAAATGTTGGGTCACATCTGCTGTTGCCACGCTGCGGCAGCGTCGAGCAGTCGCACGATAGCGACTTGACTATCCGTGAAAAGAGAGGAGCCCGTGCACGAGGCTCCTCTGTGCCGCTGTCATCTTTAGTAACGTACATCCAGCTGCAGAGCGGGTGGGGGGTGTTTCCTCCCGCTGAGGTGAAGAGGGTTCGCCTTCTCAGCGGCAGGATGTGTTCTGATTTGCTAAACTTGGCATTCAGACATTGAACCTGCTGCCTCCTGCTATTCCACGGGACACAGTGGAATAGTGAGACCTCTCACCTGGTCGCATCTCCACGCACGCACACACACACACACACACACACACAGTCGTGCTTTCCATGACACTCATGGCAGGTCTGTTCCTAGATGTGTGTGTGTGTGTGTGTGTGTGTGTGTGTGTGTGTGTGTGTGCCTGCCAAGTGTGTGTGTTCCCGCCACACAGGGTTTGGGGAAGGTAGGATTGTGGAACACGAAGGCAGAAACTGTGATGATGAAAGCGATGCGCTCAATTGCATATTGATCTAGTGTGTGTGTGGATATTTCCCCTAAAAATACAAAAATCAAAAGAGCCAGACGACAGCTCCCGTCCTCTGTGAGACAGACGGGCAGCAGGTGGGGCAGTCTCCTCGGCAGGGAGGACGTTAAGTAGGTCTGCATTCTTCTCCAAAGTTTGTCTGCTGCAGTTCCAAAGAACATAATGTTCCAACTGGGTGCTTCTGTCAACGATTTTATTTTTGTGAAATCCCAGTAGTTTTCAGGACAACTGAACTGAACCGTGATGTTTAGGCCAGCAGTTAGAAACGGTTCAGTGTAGCTTCCGAGGCAACGTCTACAAAAATGCAATTTTTAGAGTTATCTACGTACATGCTGGCACACCTAAACAAAAATGCGCATCACGTGACCAGGGCTGATAATGTCGCTGGACACCGGAGTAGTCTCAAAAACCCTCGAAGAGTGGCCTCCCTCCTGCACGCGTAGGCGGTGATATCATTTACCGCCGCAACCGTCGCAAGCACAGACGGCAAGGTCAACGCTTGTAATTTGATGTCGAATCACCACTGAATCGAGGCTGGTGAACGAACGGGTGACGCCAGTCAGATGAAGGACACGTCGTGTCTGATGAGACCCAATCAAGTAGCGAGGTCTCTGTTTCTGCCAGAGACTGTGTAAGAAGTGGACGTAGTTATCGGGACGTCGCCCGTCGGTTTGTGGACTGATGTTTTGAAGCCTCCAGTTCGTCGCCATCTTGAATTACAGCCGTTGCCATCTAGTTTTTATCGCAACCAATGAACAGAAGTTATCATAGTTGGAATGCGGAGGAGTGACGTAGAGAGACGGCGTATACGACTCTGGTAGCGGCAACGAGCTGTCTGTCACAGTAAGCTCCACCCTAAAGTTTACTCCTCTGTATGGTCTGTTTGACTCTAAATGACCATAATTTACTAAATGAAAATCAAGCTGTATTGAAGAAGACTTGAAACTAGAGACCCGAAGAGTCGCCCCCTGCTGGTCAGTAGAGAGAATGCTTTTAAGACTTCACTCGGTGGAACTGGAGGTTGTAGCCTGAGAAAGCTTCACACCATTTGCCATAGTCCAAAACCGATCCATGTCAAATATATTAGATACCAATCCTAGTGAAATTCCACTATTCCCAATTTGATGCCACTTTAAAATAAGCAAACAATAAATCCCGTTTACTTCAACACACACTCCCTTTATTACCGTTTTCATACTGGTTTTTAGTTTCTCTTTACATGATCACGTTTTAACACAATACCGTAACGTTCGCCCGACATATCACCGTGGTGATGGTGTCGCCTCAAGTTTTAACCCACCTGAGTGATAGTGAGGTCACTGCTGGTGTGTGTGTGTGTGTGTGTGTGTGTGTGTATGTGCGGTGCGTCTACTCCAGATGTTCTCCTGTCAACTCTCTCCATTGCTGTTGAACACTAGTGACATCACGACACCAGCCAGTGAAATCCTAGTTGCCACAGCAACCGTTCCCATGATACCTCTCACCTGGTCGCATCTCCACACACGCACGCACGCACACACACACACACACACACACACACACACACACACACACACACAGCCGTGCTTTCCATGACACTCATGGCAGGTCTGTTCCTAGAGTGTGTGTGTGTGTGTGTGTGTGTGTGTGTGTGTGTGTGTGTGTGTGTGTGTGTGTGTGTGTGTGTGTGTGTGTGGAGCATGTTCACCTGAGCAAGGCTTGGTTTGCTGATCGCACAGGTGGAATAAAGATCCAGGATGTGTTTGAATTTCAGACTGGGATGTTCCTCTGTTTGATTGCTTTCTATGTGGAGCAAAAGCTACCAGACTGTAGCAGGAGGACTTTCTAGTGTGTTATTACACACACACACACACACACACACACACACACACACACACACACACACACACACACACACACACACACACACACACTTTCTTATATGTCTACTCTAGCAGCAAAGAGCAGGGATGGGTCATATATTTATAGAATTTCACAAGCTCAGAGAGAGTGCATTGCACATAATCATGCTCATTAATTAATGGGTTGCCATGGACACCATTGAACTTTTGGACGATTTGACACCTGATCCCCACTATTATCTTATCCCACCCTATTCATTTTACATTAAATTCAAAAGTATTTACTGGAGACTGTCCCAAAATGGTGAAAAATGCCCGTCACAATTTCCTTAAAGGAATACACAACCCCCAAAGTGATCATTTATGTTTCAATTGCTCAGCCTGTGTTCCCTTGAATTCTTGAAGAAAACGCATGCATCCTCGGCAAACTAAGGATACAAAATGGGAGGAAAGTAAATGGGGGTCGGTACAACGTCTGCAAAAATATATCAAACGTCGTTTTACCTTCAATGTAAACCCATCCATCATTGTTATTTTCCGTCATTTATTCTGTTCTCACGGCACCGATGTGGTTACAAAGAGCAGCTTAGGGTGGGCGGGTCAAACAAACACAGGCCTTTCCCCCAGGAGACCCCTGTTCGTATCGTTTGTCACCTGAGACAAAGGACTCGCCCATTGAGTTGTGTGTGCACGGCATAGAGTACATAATCTAAATATTTTATTATTATTATATTATTAGTTCGTAAAAAAATCCCTTTTCCAACATTTTATTTCAACCGTGCGAACCAGAAACATGCAGCCAACTGGTCTTGTGCTGATACTGTTTGAACTGAGCCGAGTACTGAGCGGTGTGTGTACAGCGAGGAGACGGGGTTGAGGTTAAGTGCTCGCCGTGCTGAGCGCATGTTTTCTGCTGTTTGCCTCCTTCGATTGTGTGTGTACTCTCTCAATAATGCAGATATGCATGCGGGGCATATACATAAATACATACATCAGGGTTTCCCCTACCGTTAGAATAGGGGGGCGGGGCGCCCCCCTGAAAAAACCCTCCGCCCCCCTGTAATTTTCCCCGTCGCGCCAGATCACAGACGTGATTTAAGGTTCCCTTTCCTATAAACAGGTCTACACCTTGTTCTTTTATTAAACAAACTCAATGTTCTTATTTTATTGATCGTATTTCTGTCTATTTCTGTCATGGTCGCGTTTACAACTCTACTTTGCTCTCGGTAACGCGCACCGCGGAGATCCGCCCCGATGCCCACAGACTCGTGCGCGCGCACAGGTGGGCAGAGAGCACACTTCCATCAGCCGGCAGAGAGCGTCCAATAATGTCGCGTGGAAAGAAAACAGATATATCTGCGTTTTTTAAACGCTCCCAACGTCACTCCCAATGTCCCAACGTCGCCGTCGTCGCCGACCCCCCCCCCCCCCCGGCCGACACCCCGCCCCCCTGAAGCTGTAAACCGAGGGGAAACACTGTACATGTGTGTGTTCACCCGTGCTCGCCTATCCTGGTTATTTAAATGCCACCACTACCCTGCAGTGGGATAGGTGGGGTTTCCTGAGGCAATGCACAGGGGCCGCCTGGCCGGCATGCACGTGAGCGCTGGCAATTTAAGTTGAGCTTTTCGCTTCAATATTTATCATTGCTGCTTTCAAGATAGAAGCCCTTCCTCCCATCCTAATACACACACACACACACACACACACACACACACACACACACACACACACACACACACACACACACACACACACACACACACACCTTGCATCTCAATTTCCCGCAGCTCTCCACGTCGGTAGAGAGTTGCCAGGGGCAACAGGAGGGTCCGCTCAGCGCGTCACTCACACATAGGGGCTCGATGTGTGTATTTTAATGTGTGTGGTGATACACACATTAAAGGTAGGAATCCTGAAGCCCTGGAGGCCATCACCTCTGCTCATTCATCCACATTCTCAGTTGTGACATTGACTTGCATCCTATCCACACCAGACAAAAGAGATGTGGCACCCGGTTAAACGGTCTTGACTTGGCATAAAAATGTTTTTTACAATAGGACGTCTTCTCCTGGAGGGGACGCCGCCGTCTGCTGCGTGTAGCGCTGCTGAGTGAAGCCAGATGCGGAGGTGTCTCAATCTCTAGTTTCAAGTCTTCTTCAATACAGCATGATGTTCATTTAGTAAATGATGGTCACTTAGAGTCAAACAGACCACAAAGCAGGGGACGCTTTAGGGCGGGGCTACTGTGATTGACAGTTTGCTGCCCCTTTCAGAGTTGTATTCGGCACTCCTCCACATTTCAAATATGATAACTTCTGTTCATTGGTTGTGAAAACAAAAACATGGCGTCGGCCGTAATCCAAGATGGCGACGGTGAAGTCGGCGAACTCGTGGCTTCAAAACAGCAAACCACAAACCAGCGGGTGACATCACGATGACTACGTCCACTTCTTACAGCCTATGGTGGCTACACACAGCGTGTGGAGGTGCGGCGCTGTCCAGAGGACCGCAACAGAGTGGGGGAGGATAAAGGACGGACACGCCATGTTGTCATAGCCGGATTGCCTTTTCATGGTTGTAGAGAGAGAACTTAGTCTACATGTCGATTTATGCACACACATTAAGAAGATCAATTGCATTATTAATAGGCTGATATTTATACAAAACTAGGCCATACATTGTTATTGTTTTGGACAAATAGTCACTTTTTTTGCTGGAATTCATTGCTATTAGGACAATTCTGATATTGTCTTTGTTTCTACAATCTCTATCCCTATCAGTAACAATAACACTGCACCCATCAGAAGGAACTGCAGGTCCAGTGGGTCATAAACACTCGAACAGCAGGCAATCTTACATGTTGGGAACAAACCTGTCTGTTATAAACATCCATTGGACTTCCTGATTCAACTCTGACCTACCGTACTCAACTGTAGCTGTGCTCACACAGGTTTTCGTTCTCCTGTCGAGGGATTATTAGCAGCATTTCAACTGCTTTCAATTTCAGTCTGACCTCCTAATGAAGTGGATGCTCCAGAACTGAAAGAAATGATGGTCAAAACTGCAGAAATAGGACCCCAGCTATAATACCGCTGTGTCTGACCGCTCTCAGTCTAAAGGCTCCAGTGGCCTTTTAGAACTGGCTGAGTTTGCACGCACACCCAGCCAGCACCGCAAAAGGTCATTCCCGCTGATTCATATTGCCTCCACGCCGCTCCTGCTCAGATTTAAACACTGCAAATGTGATGTGCAAAATTCAGCAAGCCTCTTCCTTCCTTTTCCACCCCGATCCCCCGAGTGAACGGATTCTTGGCAAAGACGGCGCTGTGGCTCTAAACGCCACGCGATTGGTTGACACCATCAAAGCTTCTTATTTTGACAGCTGTCACCGGCAGATTGGATCAGCTGGAAATAATTATCATAAATTCCGGGAGTTGGCAAACTACAAAATGAAATACTTGGCGTGTGTGTTTGTGACGTTTATGCAGAGAAATTTCTTAGACCACTGAATCATCTTTATACATGAAAAGATGCACGATATTATCACCAGTGGAGTCAAAGGGATTTAGATAACAACTAATAAACTCTGTGTATATTGAGTTGTTTGATACTGAAGGAATCACTCGCTCCTGCTATGATATGGAGAAGGGCATTCATTGCAGTGCTGAGACATGTGCCAAAGCCAGCCATTACGAGTGATGGGTGGCCCAGTTTAAAGGCAGGAGCACGACCTCACGGCTACGACGCATCACTTAAAGCAAGGCAGCGTGAAACAGAAGGCCTTAAAACAAAGAGATCGTGTTTACATGTGAATGATAAAGCAGTGTGGATTCTTTTTTAATTAATTGTCTTTTAATCAATTGTCTTACTTGTCAAAATAATAAATAAAAAAGACTAATAAGGAACCGAACCGATAGTAGTAGTATTGATAATATCCTAACGATACGCATCCCTCAACGCGATACTTAAGTCACGATACAATCTTACTGCTATTTTGACGATTTATTTCCTT
>JBAMJR010000168.1:102500-165000 GCA_038501785.1 Myoxocephalus aenaeus
AAAAGTCACAACGTATATTGAATCAGCACACAATACCGTGGTAGCTCAGCATGTTGTCCACCTTTTGTCCTCCTCAGTATGTCATGGAAAAGCAGACCACAAAGACATCCACCGCCTGTCAAACATGTTATCTAGTGGTATCTTTCCATGCAGATAGTGTAGCATGTCGGAATATGCATGGAGGCGTGAGGGGTTAAGGGCTCTGGGTAATTCAAAGGTCCTAAATGGGTCCGGCGTTCCCATTGATGCCACTTCTGCAGAGTGAAGAAACAATTGGAGCTTTGCAGGCAGGATTAAGAACGAGGATTTCACTTTATTACAGACTGGAGCTTGTTCTAAAGCTACACCAGTGACAAATAGTGATGGAAAAACTGTGAGAAAATCCCTCCCCCCAGCACCTGCTACCACCGCTCAACAAGTACATTTTAATGGAGGTGCTCACGTGCAAAATGAAGTATTATCCTCAGGTGTTTTGCTCATTAATATTTAACATAATCCCATTGGCATGTGAGAGAAACATCACACGCTACCAGACATATAGTGTTCGTTGTATCAGCAGGGGCCGTTAAGATCTTTTACTTTACCTGTGTTCTGCCCTGACATTAGCACCCGTTCAAGGACAACAAGACATGTCCTTGAACATGTCTTGTTGTCTTTGCCTATTTACTAAACATAAAATAATAAAAGTCTTAGTAGATGAAGTTGAATGCACATTCCACTCTTTTCACCTTGCGATACCGAGGTTTCCTGGCAGAGTAGAAGACACTCTGGGGGTGGAAAAGTGCAAAATAAACAAACACCCATTAAAAGCAATTAAAAGGGCCGGAGGCAAGGAGTGTGCACTTTGAAATTCCTTTTTGAAAGGCTCCGTTTCGAGCCAACGGAAAAGCACTTTGTAGGTGCTTTTTTACATTTTTTATATGAAAGCATTATTTTGTTCTGCATAATGAAGCGCGCCGTTCGGTTCATGGAGGAGGAGGAGGAGGAGGAGGAGGAGGAGGAGAGAGGGGCTGTTTTTAAAAGCCAGCAGGGTCATGTGTCATGAGTGCGTAAATGAGGAAGACTTTAATTCTGCTGCGGCACAGAAAGAGTGAGTCACTGAGACAAGAGCGTGTTGAGGCTCGTACAATGAGAAGACGACTCCCTGCACACCTCACACACTCTTTTTCGCTGAACACACTCTTTTTGTGAGTCCTCTGCCGCACAGCCTATTGTTTTGGAATCTTTTGGTCGGTGCCTTTGAAGGTTCACCTTCTCTCCCATACCGTGTCGTGCAGCAACTCAACACAGGTCATTGAGGGAGGCGGGGCCAAGCGCAGCGCAGTTTGAGACTTGAAGCCTCTTCTCAAGCCGGCTGTGGGAGGCGAGCGCCAGCATGGAGATGAGAGACATTGGGTTAGAAGCCGGAAGGCCGCTCCGCCCTTTTTGTTTTCAACCCTTCAAGATAGCGGTGCAACAGGTCATAAAACTCACGGTACAGATTTACAGATCGGATCAGCAAAGAAAAAAGGGAGCAAATCTAACTTTTACAGATCCCTGATGATGTTTTGTCGCTGATAATAATGGTCGATCATTGATGATCCATATTGCCAGATACACATCCCTTTGTGGTTTGATTATAGAAGCTGCTCTTTGCCTGGGGATACTGTCTAGTATCCCATTACTCAAGGGCACCTCTCCAGCTACCAGTCTACACTCTGCACTCGCTCCATACCGGGACTTGCCTTGTGAGTGATAACAATGGCCATGTTTCGTTGTTAACTCTCTATATGGTCATTTTTGGGGGAGTGGCTTTGGAGGGAAGCGGCCCACTTGGCGACTTTCTTGCTAGTTTAAGCAACTTTTGGAGCTAGTGCTGCCAGCGTACGTATATTTATTCCACGTAAGAAACCACGCCTTCTCTCTCTAAACCTAACCAGCTGGTTTTGTTACCTCAGCACTGCAGGGGTCTTGCTGAATGTTGTGGAATGTTGCTCCTCATCCAGACGCACGATAAACGACCGCTGCGTGAGAACACGTTGCACTGCTGCATTCAGAGCCTCGGCCAGCTTCTGTGCAGCTGGCAAACAGAAGCTGCTCCTGTGTGTGTGTGTGTGTGTGTGTGTGTGTGTGTGTGTGTGTGTGTGGCAGGCAGAGAGAGGACTCTGAGTCCCTGCTGTCTGGGCTGCGCAGACAGGAGCAGCTCTCTGACGACTTTTGTCTTTTTTGCTGCAGGCACGCAGTCATGCTGCTTACTATGTTACTCCGGTCTGTCTGTCGTGTCACTTCATCACGAGAAGACCTGCAGGAATGAGTAACGGACTAGGTGTTGTTAGGATTCAGTATATATTGTTGTCTTGTATAGAAGGCTATGAGGAAATGACTCTACTACTCCTCTCTGGATTTATTCCCTCAGTAAACATTGGAAACTGGGTGTTGCTGGGTGTTGGAGGGGTCAAGAGTTCATTAGTCCAATCCAGAGACGTATGTGCAAATGGAAGGGCTCTTATGAGATCTAACGATGACGTCATCGTAGCGAGTCAGTCACAGAGCGTGTGTTTAATGTGTAATGAGAGGAGTGTGACATCAGACAGGGAAGGTAAACCCATCGCCATCCATCTTTATCTCTCTGCCCATCTCTTCTCACCTCCCCGTAAACGCTGCCTTCTCTTCCTTCCTCTCATTTCCCCTCCCTCACTTCCCAGCAGCCTTCTCTCTCTCTCTCTCTCTCTCTCTCTCTCTCTCTCTTTTGCTCTCATCTCCCTCTCGCCCACCATATCCCCCATCATCCATCCAGTCCTCCACATCCATTCTGCTGCAGCACTCTTTATCCTACACATATTCCACATCTCTCCCTCCCCTCCCACCTCGTCTCAATTCCATCACACACACACACACACACACACACACACACACACACACACACACACGCACTGCTTGGTGGTGTGGAATGGCCTTTGTGAGGAGTAAATTGCTTGCCCTCTCAGTTCACAACCAATTCACAGGATGGCAGCTGGGCAGATTAAACTCCCAGCTCCCATGGTGTGTGTGTGCGTGTGCGTGTGCGTGTGCGTGTGCGTGTGTGTGTGTATATGTGCGTGCACGGCTGACCACCCAAGCTGCAGTCACCTTAATGCCTGTCTGTGTCCGTCTGCCTGTGCAGTTGTCTCAGCTCACGGCTCCGGTTAACAGAACATGGGTGGAAAGACGGAGAGAGGAAGGAAACGGCTGCTCATTATTCTGCTGATCAGCTGCAGTCCCAAAAACAAACACACAAAAGACTGTAATTTGTGTAATCAGGCGGTTGCATTATTGATGTTTCTATCCGAAAAGATAGTTCTGACTTACTTCAACTTCATGTTTGTCGTTTTGCCCGTCGCAGTACTTTGATCAGCACCACACCAGCGCCGCGACCACGAGGACCGGCTGATTGGTGAAGTTGCAGTGAGGGCTTATCTCTAACTATCCAAAAACAAGAGGGACAGCGTCCTGCTTTACTCCGGGGTTCTCACGAAAGGCAGTGCATCAAATTTACAAATTACAAATCTACGTCTATATTCTATTAATATCTATTAATATTTGTGAATAAATGTTTTGTGGTTTGAATAATGGAAACTCCTATAACGTTGTAGTGACGATTGCAAGTGACAAATAATTGTCTTATGATTTTTAGAGACCCCACGAAATTTTGCCTTTCAGGGGTCAATCAGTCCGTATTTTGCACACTGCTCCCACCAATCAGATGGACAAGGGCAATAAACGGGGGAATATGTGAGTATCTCACATTATGCAATACTGTTTATATCAAGGTGGTTCTCCCTTTTATATCTGTAGATGCGTTAGGTCAGTGTGGGCAGTGTGATAACCTGTTAGCAGGCCGGAGGAGATCAGGCTGGCAGAATCAATAACTTCTTTTAAATCACTTCTTAAAACCCATTTCTATAGAATTGCTTTTAAGTCATGTCGTCCTTTTATGTCCTTTTATGATGCTTTTCTTTTAATCCCCTGGTTTTGTTTGTATATTTTATTTATTTGTCTGTTTTGATTGATTATTGTAGTATTCATTGCCCATGGTCCTTTGTGTCTACCGATATTTAAGTTATGTCTTTTTTGCTTCTATGTAGAGCACTTTGTGAACTTTGTTTTTAAAGGTGCTATATAAATAAAGTTATTATTATTATTATTGTCATTTTCATATTTCAATTTTGTCCCTCATTCTGAGGTCTGTGTGACCTTTTTTTTGAGCCACCGGGGCTCAAAGACGAGCCGAGCGGCGGAGACCGGCGGTGGAGTTTCTGCTGAGTGAAGCTTTTAACACACATTTTTCTGCTGACTGCCCCGGTAATGGCGCCGCACATCAGCCTCAGATGTTACATTCATTAGGACGCGCGAGCGTGTGTGTGTGTGTGTGTGTGTGTGTGTGTGTGTGTGTGTCCTGTATACTTGCGCTCTGCTAATGGGCGTAACAATGGACAGAGAGAGAGAGAGAGAGAGAGAGAGAGAGAGAGGACTTGGAGGAAACCCAGTCAGCACACACATGTCAGGATCATGCCCAGTGTATATTTATTTTTCATCAACAGTATCCTGTACTGGAGATGTTCAGCTTGTAGCAGCGGCGTGTTTCTTGCGTTGACGCTGGGTTTCGTCTCCCACACTCAGTCACCGCTAGTAAAATCTGACCCCCTCGCTTTTACAGAGATGTAACAACTCTTCTATTTTTAACCACAACTACAGCTCCCACGAGACACATTTCAGTTGCTGGAAATGTGAAAGAGCCTTCGTTCTGTGCTGGAAAAAAAGAAAAAAGAAAAAGAAATTGTTCTAACTACGAGAATTCGCCTAAATTCTCATTTTCACTGAATTAGAGCCTGAACGCATCCTAATGTAAATGAACCAACTAGTCGGTACGCATCCCTAACTATGAGATAGATGTCTCGCGTGTGGACCAAGTAGTTGTGACTGTTTTATTTAGCTGTGCCAACCTGTGTCACATCATGCATTTGCATGTAATACTATGCTCTGGGGAAAGTGTGAGCGTTTCCAGCTCAAAGTCGGAATGCAGATGTTGGAAGAGAAGCAAGCGCAGTGGTTTCAGCAGCCGCCGTATCTCCGACCAGAGAGGGCTGCTTCCTTATCGAGCCGCTGGGATCTGTGAGGAGGCCCGCCGATCACAACACACAGGAAGCGGAGCATTCCTTCGGCCAGACAGAGGAGGGAAGTGGGACAAGAGTCAGGATAAGCGTGTGTGTGTGCGTGTGTGTGTGTGTGTGTGTGTGCGTGCGTGCCGAGGGAGTCAGGATAAGCGTGTGTGTGTATGTGTGTGTGTGTGTGACTGTGGTTTCCGTGTATACTGTACATCTCCCGAACACATTCTTGACCTCTCTGGAGGAGCGCAGCAGTGAAATTAGGTCAGGATTATTGCAGCTCGCCTTACAGTAGTCTCCCACCGGCCCTGTGGAGGAAAAGGACGGCTGCCAGAAGCTGTCGTCACTTGAAAATGGTTCCCCTTGTTCTCATTCATACAGTCATTTCAGATTGGGATGGGCAATGTGGAGAAAATCAAACGTCTTGTTCTCGTCTGTCGTCCTTGTGACAATGTGGTCGTAGACCATTGGTTCAGAAAAAGAATCAGCCTTTAAAACCAGAACACACTTGTGTAGATAATGTTTAGTATCATATGCAAAATCGTTACATATTGCCCAGCCCTAGTTTCAGATCATACCTCCTGCACTGTCTTCCCCTTCACACAATGGCTACGTTTACATGCACACTCATTTTCCACTATTATTCTGTATATGACAATTTTACAAATTTGACACAAACCAACTAGCCAATAGTTTGCAACGCTGGAGTAGAGATGCACGGCCCAAAAGGAAAATGATTCGTCGTGAAGGAGAAACACAACGACTACTTTTAAACATCAGAAAGGGCTTTTTGGAGGTTTTTGGATCTGCGCAAATATCGCAACGCCGACCTTTTTCAGAAAGGTGGTTGAAGGGATGAAAGAGTCTGAGTCCACCACCACAAGCGGCTCCTGCCGCTCCACCGCATCATAGCTTCACATGATAAACGACATGTGAGGGCATCGACTCCATCAATGAATAGTTTACATGGAAATATTCATCCAGTCAATACTTCATTTAACTTGCAAAGAGATCGCACCCTCTCAGTGTGTGTGTGTGTGTGTGTCCCCTGTCAAAGTAGTGCTATGTATGTTGTTGGATGTAATGAATGCAGATCTCATGGTTCTGATTGCATCAAAAACTGTTTTTTACTGTGTTCGTTATACTATGGGAGCTTTCCCTGAAATGTGTTTAAATAAATCTGGATAAATCTCGATGTGTTGGACCGTAACCTCGGGGTCATGCCGCGGATCGGATCTCCAGTTCCTTGCCGGCACACAGCTCTGCTTCACGCGGATCTCAAAGCACCTCCTCAACTGCTGCCCAGATGTCCTGACATTTAGTGCAGATGTTCATGTTCCCCAGAGGATGAGGAGCCTAATGCTTTTCCCGACCCTGACCTTTTTCATCTTGACTCCACTGGGGGTCAGAAGGTCAACCTTGCACACGGCTGCATTGCCGTCGTGATTGCAGAGGTCCATGGCCCCCAGAGAATGAACAGTATAGGTTTTAATAATCTTGTCTTTTGATTTGACATCGCATTTGTGCTTCTGGCTTATCCCCCTTGATAAGCCGGAACAATGGTGGTAAGTATGATTTATTTAATTTTTTTCCAGCGCAAGCACAAGTACCAGTACATTTGGGTACTTGCCAATACCAAGTACTGATAGGAGTTCTTAGTGATACCAGTTTGATGTTCCTCACTGACTGTCTGTAAAAAAAATAAAAATACAACATGATGCTGCTGCTGACATTTTAACGTTATGTTTTAATATGTTATGTTATTATATTTTAAAGCAACTTCTTCTTGGCTTCTTTTTCCTTCCACCTCTTGGTATAAGTTCACTTCCAGACTACTGAAAGGGCACGAGAGGGCAAACCCATCCAGTGCAGAATTAAGTGATATGTTGTGATTAGTAGAAAAAAATGTAACTAAGCAGAAACATGTTCATGTCATGAGCAGAACCGTTTAGCTAATAGCAGTTTAAATGAAGTAAACTGCTTCCCGGCTCGCAGCGTGAATACATGGCTATGAATGAGTGTGTGAGTTGAAGCATTGCACGTCTCCCTCTGGACCATTAGAATAATGTAGGTCAGTCATGTTCCTCCGTGCTTCATCCCAACTGACATGTTGGCAGCTCCTCCTTCTTTCAATCCACTACTTCTACATCTCTGCAGATTTATTTCAGCTCGGCAGTGTCGGAATGACAACACACAACAAGAAGCAGCAAATGATTTATCTTCATGAATATTGTTTCTTTGCAATCGAAGCGCTTGTTGGACTGCATACTGTTGTTCATCGTGTAGAACACTCTAGGATGCAAATGAAAGGTTCTTTAATCAAATCGGGACGGCTAGAGTTCATGAAATCCAGTTTGTCCTGAGGCTGACGCCAGACTCCATTAATGCAGTTTGCATCGTATATCCAAAATGAGTTATGACTCTAACAGTAAGAACATATCGCTTAATTCAGCAGGATTTACTCTTTCCGAAGATCAACGCGGATAATTAATCACATCAACTATGCTCCTTATAACTTCAGGTATTTTGGCTCTGTACACAACAACAATGGAGTTGAAATGAAAAAATCAAGATGTGCTTTAAGTGCAGACTTTCAGCTTTAATGTGAGGGTATTTACATCCAAATCAGGTGAACGGTGTCCACCCCGTTTTTAAGGGACCAAAAGTAATTGGACAAATTAATATAATCATAAATCTAATTGTCACTTTTAATACTTTGTTGAAAATCCTTTGCAGTCAATGACAGCCTGAAGTCTGGATTCCATAGACATCACCAGACACTGGGTTTCGTCCCTGGTGATGCTCTGCAGGCCTCTACTGCAACCGTCTTCACTTCCTGCTGCTTCTTGAGGCATTTTCCCTTCAGTTTGGTCTTCAGCAAGTGAAATGCATGCTCAATTGGATTCAGGTCAGGTGATTGACTTGGCCATTGCAGAACATTCCACTTCTTTGCCTTAAAAAACTCCTTGGTTGCTTTCGCAGTATGCTTCGGGTCATTGTCCATCTGCACTGTGAAGCGCCGTCCAATGAGTTCTGAAGCATTTGGCTGAATATGAGCAGATAATATTGCCCGAAACACTTCCAAATTCATCCTGCTGCTTTTGTCAGCAGTCACATCATCAATAAATACAAAGGAACCAGTTCCATTGGCAGCCATACATGCCCACACCATAACACTACCTCCACCATGCTTCACTGATGAGGTGCTATGCTTTGGATCATGAGCAGTTCCTTTCCTTCTCCATACTCTTCTCTTCCCATCATTCTGGAACAAGTTGATCTTTGTCTCATCTGTCCATAGGATGTTCTTCCAGAACTGTACAGGCTCTTTTAGATGTTTGTTGGCAAACTCTAATCTGGTCTTCCTGTTTTTGAGGCTCACCAATGGTTTACATCTTGTGGTGAACCCTCTGTATTTACTCTGGTGAAGTCTTCTCTTGATGGTGGACTTTGACACAGATACACCTACCTCCTGGAGAGTGTTCTTGATCTGGACAACTGTTGTGAAGGGGTTTTTCTTCACCAGGGAAATGATTCTTCTGTCATCCACCACAGTTGTCTTCCGTGGTCTTCCGGGTCTTTTGGTGTTGCTGAGCTCACCAGTGCGTTCTTTCTTCTTCAGAATGTACCAAACAGTTGATTTGGCCACACCTAATGTGTTTGCTATCTCTCTGATGGTTTTGTTTAGATTTTTCATCCTAATGATGGCTTGCTTCACTGATAGTGACAGCTCTTTGGACTTCATATTGAGAGTTGACCGCAACAGATTCCAAACACAAATACCACACCTGAAATGAACTCTAGACCTTTTATCTACTCCTTGTAAATGAAATAAAGAGGGAATTACACACACCTGACCTAAGAACAGCTGAGCAGCCAATTGTCCAATTACTTTTGGTCCCTCAAAAAGAGGGTGGCCACATTTGAATTTGTTGTAGTTCCTACACCGTTCACCTGATTTGATGAAAAAATCTAATTAAAGCTGTTAAAGTCCATAAAATCCATCTCACCTAGAGATTTTTATGGCTAGTTTGATCTTCAGTTCAAGATTTCTATTGGCTATTTATTTAGGTTTGTATTACTTTGAGGTATTTTTCTTTGCTCCAAAGTATCGGTATTACATCGGCCTTTAAATCCCCGCCATCGGTCAACCTCTGGAAGAATGACACTGGGCAGATGTTTTCGGTGTGTCGAAATCCCAAAAAGGTTCATCGCGATCTTCTCTTCGGGCGCCAAAATATCTTCCTTCGCACCAGTAACGACTCATACTCATCTCTTTATCGATCACCAACAGCTGACTGTCCGTCAGCTGTTGGTGATTGATAAAGAGATGAGTATGAGTCGTTGTAGTAGCATGTAACAGCCCTCACAGGTTGTGCAGGAGCCCTGATGGAGAAAATCCATCAGTAATCCACATAAATCTCCTCTAATCTACATATTACGTGGATTAAAGAGCAGCCAGTCGGCGCTGCTGATCAGGCTCCCGTGGGGACAAAAGGTCACCAGTGCAGCTTGACGCTTTAAAACTCATAAGTCAATTGTTTATATCAGCACTGATGCTAACAGGCACTCAGAGTACAGACCCTGAACTGAGCCTGCAGATGATCCTTTCTGTTGTGTTGTCTGAAAGATTCATGATATTCCAGCGGCGTGCAGCAGACCATGGCCGAGTGCTTCTGCTGCTCTATATTGGGGCTTGAATGCTAATTAGCCTACTCCACTTCTGAAGGCCTATAAAAAGACGGCGCGTCCTCTGGAGAACTTTCAGCGACTGATCCGTCCTCCTGCTTTCTCGCTCCTCTGCACTGTGATGGCGGAAATGGATCTTTGTATTTACAGGAGTGAGACGTTCAGCACGGCGTCCGGAGACAGAAAGAGTGCCTTGTTGTTGTGAAAGATGCATCATGTTGTTTTAAAAGTTTTAAATTCTTTAAAAAAAACTTTGATCAAACATTTAGGTCTTGAACATCCACATAACAATGTCTGTCATTTTAAAATAAATGTCATCTAAATGACTGACAACAGCCAGCAGCTATGACTAGTAATAGTGTAATATTGTAAAAGCCCAGAGGCCTTTGCATTGTTCCATACATCTGTCTGTCCTATAGCATGGAGATCTTCGGTTATACATTAAAATGAATCAGCATTCATTGTGTTTATTACTATTTATGTGCTTTTGAGGGAGATGTGTGTGATTTATTTATAACGTGGCTGTATGGATAACAATAGTGTGATGAAGTAAAGAGTCAACATGTAAACGGTAAAGATGGCCAACACATGGAGACTCCCTGCAAATAGTTAGTATCATAAATGTTGTATTTTACTGTCTGTTCATAACATGTACAGTCCCAGTGTTAGTAAAAGAGTAGTACAAGATATTCAGTTGCATCATTGTTTATAGATGTTGGTTATCATGGCGATGTTGCCTTTGACATTTAGATTGTATACTACACAAGGATGAACATTTGTATTTTTTCATTTATTGCATATTATTATTGCATGATAGAAGACATGTACTTACAAGGGGTTCTTATTCCTTAGCTTCTTCCCTTTCAAAGGACACCAGAAATACAAGCCTTATATTTCTCATGTTGGATATCCTATTTTAGTGTTTCTTTATGCAGGGACATGTCTAGGGGATACGAATAAAAGGCCTTTGTATATTTTAGTTTTTAACGCACCGGTATCTGAGCTCGGTATCAGACAATGTGCAGCTGCAGGTGAAGGGAAAACAAATGGCGCTCTGGTTATTATGCATTCTTTTGTTGAATCTAATGAGTTAGATTAGTGTGTGTCTGTCCTCATCCTGTGTTTTGTGTGAAGATGTGCGTCCAGCATGTGTGTTATCAGCACATCTAGATAAGTCCAGACTGATTCACTGGCCCTTCAGGCGCCGTTGCCTGGTAACCTCCCTATGCGTGCGAGTGTGTGTGTGTGTGTGTGTGTGTGTGTGTGTGTGTGTGTGTGTGTGTGTGTGTGTGTGTGTGTGTGTGTGTGTGTGTGTGATGATGAGATATGGGGCCAGACTTCAAATGATATTTGATCTGAAGGTAAAGCTCACTTAAACCCTATTGTCAAACAGCGCCTCAGCCTCACCTCTAGCTGATCACTGCTCTGCAGAGCTCACCGTGAAACCGTATGTTCCGGAGCACACGGTTCTCCTTGTGTGTTCCCACGCTCACGTCCTGTGCTTCCTGTCCCCCAGGTGTTCTGTAGGATCTTTGACTGCCTGCAAGGGGCGCCGCAGGTGGAGGTAGGTCTGACAGCATGGGGTGGAGTGGTAACACCTGAACTGCTGCGGTAACAAAGCCTTTGCTGTGTTTGAACCCGAGCCGACAGAGACGAGCAGCTTGGTTGCTCACATTGAACTGATTGAAGTCGACCGTGGTAGCTAATTGGGTATCAAGAATTGTGGAATTTCACTGGTGTTGATATTGACTACTACATTACGGTGTAACATTTTTCAAACACGCTTTTGTTCACTCTTTTCGCGACAATCAGATTATAGGTGTCGGTTTCAGTGAGAAGCTGCGTTGAGTGGAATCTAAAGAAACATGTTAGAATCTGTCAGTTTACATTTTATTCCTCAGACGCATGAGTGGCATGCGTCATTAGGATCAGAAATAGACTCAATAGCTATAAAACATATCCGTGTGACGTGACCACTGACTGAGACTGCATACTGTGTGGGTTGATGCTGCATGAATCTGTTCAAATCTTCATCTATGTGAACTAATATGCAGGCAAGACTAATTCATCAAGCTTGTGTCCCTCACTTCAGAATGGCCTGAGCACGTCCGTCCCATTGTGGGCTGCCAGTGATGTCGCTGGTGTTCTTCTTTGTTATTTTCAAATGGTAATATTCTTTTTTAATTTTGGGCTCTTGACAGTGAAGAACATCATACTGATTATGCAATAAAGAATGTTTTTCGAAGCACACGGTTGGCCCAGTTTTTGAGATTCCCATGAAGCGCTTAATGTTTGGTGGCTTTAGCTGTTACAGGTAGACATTTTGTCTTAATTGTGGCAGTCGTCAAGGACGTCAGGAGGAAACCAAAATATGACGACTCAGCTTGAGGGCGCGATGGATATGACAGACATGGTCAGCAGTCGAAAGCACATCGCATTAGGCACTAAACCAACCACCATCACCACCAATTCACAACCATTAGTGGGGCAAAAAGTATGTTTAATGTATACAGTACAAGAATGTGTCCTAAAAATACCCAAGATGGATGAAATATTGCAGCATGTTATGTGTGTGGTGTAATTGTAAATGTATAAGTGGCAGTAGTTGTGTTAATTGTAGTAGAAGTAAAGGGTGTACATGGAAACTTTAAAAAGGGAATTGCACTGCAAAGATACAGGTAACAGAGAGGGGTGTTATGGGTAACTGTTAGGGTTGCGTTGTGTAAAAAGTAGTGCTGTCAAACGATTAAAATATTTAATCGCGATTAATCGCATTTATGTCATAGTTAACTCGCGATTAATCGCAATTAATCGCAATTTTTTTTCTTCATTTTAATGCTCTTATCAACATGAAAAAGTGGATTGGCTTGCTGTAAACAAGGGTTTACAAAATAACATTATAAAGTGCACATTTCAGGTAAACAAGGGTTTACAAAATAAAATTATAAAGTGCACATTTCAGGTAAACAAGGGTTTACAAAATAAAATTATAAAGTGCACATTTCAGGTAAACAAGGGTTTACAAAATATAATTATAAAGTGCACATTTCAGTTAAACAAGGGTTTACAAAATAAAATTATACAGTGTACATTTCAGGTAAACAAGGGTTTACAATATAAAATTATAAAGTGCACATTTCAGGTAAACAAGGGCTTACAAAATACAATTATAAAGTGTACATTTCAGGTAAACAAGGGTTTATAATATAAAATTATAAAGTGCACATTTCAGGTAAACAAGGGCTTAAGAGAGAGAGAGAGAGAGAGAGAGAGAGGTGAACATAGCAGTCAGGCTCTGGAAGGCAATTCGTAGGTCCTGTCGTTGATGCGATGCGTATTCTATCAGCTAGACCCTCGTCCTCCACAACGTTAACAGGCCTACACGCAGTAGCCACCATTTAGCTATGGCTGCAATAAGTGTGTTCTTCGTTGTGGTGTCCATGTGTTTCTGAAGTCATCCATTCTTGTCTGCTATGACGAGGGGGCGCAGAGTTAGCATCAGCTGTGTGCTTGGCCATCAAGTGGTGTTTCAGACTGGATAGGCTACGATGATAGCTCAGTTCACAATGACAAATGGCACATACCACTTTGGTCTTGTCAAGGGAACCATCGGACAACTTTTTGAAAGTAAACTTTCCATTCATTAGCGTCTTATCATTCATTTTGCCGTATCGCGCTCACCATTCATTTCAAACTGTAACATTAGCCTAGCTTCCAAGCCCAAACGGCGTGCCTATTGTTTTGCTTCCGGTTGAGCTACATCCGGCGTGGCGCTCGCGAGAAAAAAAAATGAAAAATGAAAATGCGTTAACGCCGTTAATAAAATTGACGCCGTTAAAATTGGTTTGCGTTAACGCCGTTAATAACGCGCTAATATGACAGCACTAGTAAAAAGCCAAACATCAGACCAGTATAGCGAATTTTAACTTGAGGCGTCGCGTGTAGAGATCGTGGACTACACAAGAAGTGGACGTCGAAATTTGTCCGTCGCCATCTCGTTTGTTTTTTTGGAACCAGAAGTGACTCGAGTGGGTGGAGCAAAGAACAGCCGAATGCTGAACAAGACATTTTTAGGTGACCAACATTTTACTTACATGAACTGAAATAACACGTGAAAGGGTTAACGTTGTACGACCTGTCAATCACCTTGTAGGCCCGCCCTAAACCCTGCTTTACGGTCTGTTTGACTCTAAATGACCATAATGTACTAAATGAACATCATGCTGTATTGAAGAAGACTTGAAACTAGAGATTGAGACATAAACTCATGTTTACTGAGGGAATAAATCAAGAGAGAAGTAGAGACTATCTCTATATATCATTTATATAGACTTCTATACAACCAGACTTATTTTTGATAGTTTAAGGTACTTACTTTTCCAACTGGCGGTTGCCGCCTGGTAGCGACTCCAGTCACCCCTAAGCCGGTGGTTTGCCAACTGCCAACAAACACAACATAGGAAGTAGAGGCACCTCTCGGCCATGTCTCTTCAACATGGGCATCTCCCCACCTCTTCTGAAATGTGATCCCCTTCATGTCGACCATGTTTCGACTAGTAAATTGTGCACGGCCCGTCAGAGACAAGTGGCTCCGTTAGTCCGTGTGGAAGCATAATATCATGTTAATCACGGTGTTATACTGCTTAATACTAATGCAATAGAAGCAATCGTGTCGTTGGCATAGGTTGCTGATGTGAGCTACTTTTTAATTTGGCACAACGTGTCATAGTGAAAAGTGCCGGTTCAAGTGCCGGTTCAACCAGTTCACACTCGTACATCGGGAATGAACCCAACTGCAGTAACTACATTGTCGCTGAGGCTCACAAATGTGCCTTCACATTTCAAACGAGCTGATTGGTCGATCCAACTTCCTGCGGGACGCGGTAACGTTACGCTCTCAATCAGCATGCAACATAAGCTAGTTCTCAGTAACAGGAGTGGGACATAAGCAGTATTTTAGTGTGTATTTATGTAACCGTAGCGGCCGCAGCAAGGGACACGGCTCACTACTGTACAGACAGAGAATGGTGCGTGACACCGAAAGGTGAACAGGTCCATGCTCGACACAACCCCACAGGCCGTGTGTGTGTGTGTGTGTGTGGGATGTTCCCTACAGTGGCTGTCACTTCACGTCGCTGTCAAAGAGCTGATTGTCTGACACAGTAGAACAAAGTGTTGCCTCTGGCGCGAATGATTCTCTGCCGTGTCAGTCTGTGAGAAGGTTTTTTTCAGTGGGATCCCTCCGCTGGATGGCTGGGCTTTAATCAACAAATACGTTTTCGGGAGACTTTTTTCCGGTACTTGGGCCGATTGCTCTATCGAGGTTTGGTACCCAGCCGTCGATGTTTAGCTCCGGGTTTCAGGCCTGAATCACAAATACATACTCTCTTCAATAGGTGTCCAGTATGTTTTGTCTTCACTAAGTCGCAACTGACAGTGTGGCATTCATGCCTCAGTTTTATGATAATGGCCCAGACAGCTCTGAATGGCCGTTACTGTGCAGTGAATGGGACGCATTCACACTCTGCAGGCCCATACTGAAAGAGATCGCGGCCGATAAAGAGACCGTTGACCTCCAGGACGGAGACGAACTGCAGAAGCCTTTTTCTACAAAACGCTTCTTTTATGATCTCACTAGCCTGTTCTGTTCTGAATTAAGCCACTTTTGCCATATATATATATATATATATATATATATATATATATATATATATATATTCCAGTTCTGCTGTGTGTGTGTGTGTGTGTGTGTGTGTGAGTGAGTGTTCTGTCTAATCCACCAGTCGCATAATTTTTTGTGCTTGACCCCTGACCTCGCCAAACTCTGACATCACACTCACAGAGGGACTCTCTCTCTTTGTCACTCTGGACTCCCCCCCCCCTTTTTACTTTCAGCAGGAAGACACATTCTCTCATCTTCATCAAGAAGCCTCCAGCTCTTTTTTTTGCATTTGGAATGGATGAATGATGAAGTCACAGTTGCGGTTTGTTAGTAGCTGGTGCTGTTTTTAGTCAAGCTGCTGAAAGCAGGGTGACATCAGAAGTTATTCGTATTGAAGACGTTGTTTTCTTTTGGCCGTGACCACGATGTCCCTGAACCTGAACCATGTGGTTATTAGTGTCAAAGCCATGACAAAGTAGACAGAATGAAGTCCAGGGAAACCGCCAACAAAGCCATTGTATTTATTTTGAAGTTATACACAATGGGTCTAATGTACAATATCTAAACTGCGGCAAACATCATAATCAAAAAGAGCATGTCGTAGCCTACACTTTAAAGTTAAATGCATCAATCGGTTGCACTTTTAGAGCAAAACAAAGAGGCTGGATCTATGGAGAATTTAATCAAAAACACATTGTTTTTTATAGCTGTGAATGTTCATGGTAAAGGTAAACCCACAAACCACGAGCAACGGGACGAGGTCCGTGTTTCAATGCACCTCTTTTTGACGGGTTGATCGTTTACCACCCAGCATGCTGTCCACAGGACACGAGCCCTGTGGACACCTGTGGACATGGATTCCATGGAAGTTGCTCCATACCAGACTAAGAGGATGTAGTCGTTGTCACGTCACCCATTGGTTTATGGAATTCAGTTTTGAAGCCTTGAGTTCGGCATCTTGGCCGTCGCCATCTTGGATTTTTGCAACCAGTGAGCAGAAGTGACCATATTTGGACTGCGGAGGCCTGACGTCATTGACGACCTGTCAATCACCTTGTAGCCCCGCCCTAAAGCATCCCCTGCTTTATGGTCTGTTTGACACTAAATGAGCATAATTTACTAAATGAACATCATGCTGTATTGAAGAAGACTTGAAACTAGAGATTGAGACATAAACTCATGTTTACCATGTTTACTGAGGTTCGGGTCTCATGTTCACATGTACCTTTAATGAATCGGCTCGTAGTTTTCAGTTCATACTTAATTTTAACACATTTATAGGGATGTTGTGTTTTTTCTGCTGATCAGTTTCAATAGGGTTAGGGTTTACACCCAAAAAAACATTGAGAAAGTCAAGTGAGGACATTTTATAGCCTCTCACAAAGAGGTTAGAGCCGGATTCTGAGCATGACTATGATAAATCCACATTTAGCCTTTTGGGTAATTTGGTGTGTGTGTGTGTGTGTGTGTGTGTGTGTGTGTGGCTTACTTGTCCCACAGTGATGTATTACAGTAGGATATGGAAGATATTATTTCCACACACGTTCCAGAACCTGTTGCCCCCCTCCGCTGCAGGAGGAAGTGATCCTGGCGGTTTCACAGTAGTCAGGGTCTCTAACGTCTACACCGCTCTGAAACACGCAGCTAGTTTTTCAGATGGCGGAGAGAAAACTGCAGCAGCTGCCCTCCCAGCCACGACAACACACACACACCGCTCACACACTGGATCCCCAAACGCAACCCAACAATAGAATTCCTTTATTAAATAAACAAATGACTCTCCACAGGAAATTAATTTCATATCGGGACAAACACCAATCCCATTATGCTTCTTTGTGTGTGTGTGTGTGTGTGTGTGTGTGTGTGTGTGTGTGTGTGTGTGTGTGTGTGTGTGTGTGTGCGCGTGTGTGTGCGCGTGTGTGCGCGTGTGTGTGTGTGTGCGCGTGTGTGTGTGTGTGTGTGTGTGTAATATCTTCTCTAATGTTTGGCACCAAACGTCACAGAAAATGTCATTAGGAAATGGAAATGGTCATCAGCTTCTGAAGATATTGTTCGGTTCATGAACGTCTCAGAAATCTGATACACAGGAGGGGGGATGGAGGGATCACTTGCTGTTTATAATAAGCACCCTAAATGATGAACACACACTCCCATGCACACACACACTCTCTCCGAGTTCATCAATTAGTGTGTGTGTGTGTGTGTGTGTGTGTGTGTGTGTGTGTGTGTGTGTGTGTGTGTGTGTGTGTGTGTGTGTCAGCCACTGGACCAGAGCAGAGAGCTGACAGGGGTTAATGAAGTTATTAACCATGTGAATGGAGAGAGAATGCAGAGATGCTCATCCACACACACACTGTCATTCATCTGATTCTACTCTCTTCAACATGGAATTTTAATGTACACGGGAGTGAAGAAGGGATGCAGTGATGATGATGATGATGATGATGATGATGATGAGGTGATGATGGCGCGTCATCCGTATCGGCAGATATAGGGCTTTAAGTTTAAAAAAAAAATAATAATAATAATATATATATATATATATATATATATATATATATATATATAAATTGGCATTGGCCAGAAATGAGCATTTTCTCTTGGCTGCAAAGTATGACACGGCATTGTGTTGCAGCGAGAGTTGAACCGAGTTTCAATTCTTTCTTTTCCTTGATTGGCCGGATGCCTTTTTGTTTTGCTGGAGAACTCTGTGCCAGGACTCACACTGCATCGATGCAGTGGTCTCATTGAAACGAATGAGGGGGCTGCATTTTCTTTTTAATGCAGTGCTGATGTAAGTAAAAAAATTTCTTTTCTAACATTCGAGGACCGTCCGGTTTCTGGTTTGTCAACTAGATGCGTGTTATACCTTTGCATTGATATTCTTTTGCATTGGTGATGACATTGGAGTTACAGAAGTAATCTAATATCCTCAAAGACTATTCTATTCCACCCAGGAGGCATCCTCTGGTTCTGAAGAGTGAAGACAATGTGGAAGGGCCTTTTTCTACTGACCACCAGGGGGCGACTCCTCTGGTTGTATAGAAGTCTATATAAATGACTCTACTTCTCTCTTGATGTATTCCCTCAGTAAACATTGTAAACATGAGTTTATGTCTCAATCTCTAGTTTCAAGTCTTCTTCAATACAGCATGATGTTCATTTAGTAAATTATGCTCATTTAGAGTCAAACAGACCATAAAGCAGGGGACGCTTTAGGGCGGGGCTACAAGGTGATTGACAGGTCTCTACCACGGCATTGTCTGTTCTGGGAGCAGTTTTTGTTTCAGAACTTTTTCACAATGTGTTATCAGTTCATGAAAGTAATTGTAAAATTGTGGTTGCTTAAAAAAATATCTTGAACAGCGTTCGGTCGCTCCACCCTCTCGTGTCGCTTCTGGTTCCAAATGAACAAGATGGTGACGGTCAAAAACCAAGCTGGCGACGGCCAAAGTGTTGAACTAGGGGCTTCAAAACCGTAGTCCACAAACCAATGGGTGACATCACAGTGACTACGTCTGCTATACAAGGTCTATGATCCTCCTCCCCCTCATGTTGCTTGACCCAAACAAAGATGGTGGCCTGACATCATGGCTGTTTGTTGTCCGGTTTCCCTCTTCCAGAAGTTAAGATGCCCGACATCCTCAACCTGAACTGAGATGAAGACACAGAAACTTAGTGTCCACGAAGCAGCTTCCCCAGCATAAACCATTACCATATTCAGATTCACATTGACCCATATCGCTAAATCCTCAATGACTGCTTTCTGTTCATGTGTGTGTGTGTGTGTGTAGCACACACTTGTACTTGTAGGTCAGCGTGACAGAAGCTGTTGTTGTGGAGTGTAGCGACCAGAGAGGGCATTGCCCAGGTCACGCAGGGTGAAGTGTGTGTGTGTAGGTGTGTGGAATGTTCCGCTGGATAGTTGGCACCAGTCTGGTCAGCATCAGACACAATGTAACGACTGTTCTTCAAATATTAGAGGCTTCGAGGGCCAGAGGGCATACATGGCCATATTTGGACATCCTACACTTGACACATGCAAAAAACTACCAAGAGATAGAAACCACGCCTGTTATTTCATGAACCTCTAACGAACCTGTTGACCTTTCAATCATCCTACTGATGACAACACAAGTGGTGTCATTCATACTGCGCAGAAATACGGTAAATAGGGAAGGTACAGGAAGGTCCAGATTATCTGAATATGAATATGCGGAAGTGCCTTCAGCTTGCATTCTCTCTACTGACCACCAGGGGGTGACTCCTCTGGTTGTATAGAAGTCTATGCGTCATGTGTTAAAGCTGCATTATCTCTCCTGACCACCAGTGGGTGACTCCTCTGGTTGTATAGAAGTCTATACTTAATGTGTTAAAGCTGCATTATCTCTCCTGACCACCAGGGGGCGACTCCTCTGGTTGTATAGAAGTATATATAAATGACTCTACTTCTCTCTTGATGTATTCCCTCAGTAAACATTGTAAACATGAGTTTATGTCTCAATCTCTAGTTTCAAGTCTTCTTCAATACAGCATGATGTTCATTTAGTAAATTATGGTCATTTAGAGTCAAACAGACCATAAAGCAGGAGATGCTTTAGATCGAACAAGGACAGAAGACGAAATGAAGAAGGCAAAATGTGTGATTTGTGATATTGGTCTATACAAATTGAATTCAATGGAATTGAGTAATTTTCTTTTTGTGAACAAATCTCACATGCAGACCCAAACCAGCAATGAACCCTATTCTGCTTCCAAGTATTGTGTGTTTATCCAAAGCCCGGTCTATCTTATTCCTCCGTGCCATGAAACAGACTGCTGAGAAGTCTCGTCGAATTCAAAAAACGTTCTGCAAAGAAATCGAGCCACATATCAGAGGATCTTGGCCGAGCTTCACCGTGTGTTGTTTCTTTCACACTGTCCCTGCTCCTCAGTGAACTCTGCATGTCTGCTTGTGCAGAGCCGTCGGTGCTGATCGTCTCGGCCACATTATCAGCAGGGTCAGCCTTCACCACGCAGTCCGGTTGGGTGAAAGCTGTCCATGCGCTGGGAAAAGTCCGGTACATTCTGAAAGCCACTCGGTGTAATACGATTTCCACCATATTGTCCGTCCAGTTTGTTTAGTGTTCTGTCACTCATGTTTGAATTGTGACCTGCCGAGGCACTCTAGATGAAAATGAAGGATTGAAATAACCTCAATCCAATGCATCAAATCTTTTGTTGTCCTTGTTTACAGTCCGATTAGCAACTGGAGACTGGAGTTGAGAGACGACTTTGACCCAATCAAAAGCTAAACAGTCGTCAGGCGGTAGATAGCCGGTGGGTTCCCGAGATCACATTTCTCCTAAATGCTTTCCACATCTTTTTGTTCTCCACACGTACTGTCAATCAAATTGTGATATTTCATCAATTAAAATCATCTAATCTAAAATCTTAAATAAACAACAATTCAGTGAATCTTTGAACAGCAGGCTGCTGAACACAGAGCATTCAGGAGAGAAGAGGCTGTAAGTAGAGGTTGTAAAAATGTAAATAGCTCAATTTATATATATTGCACATGGAGCCAACATTGGGAACCCTTGTTTGCTCTTGGAAAATTGTCAGATATAGAGATTCCAGTCTTTTTCAATTTATGTAAAAATAAATTATCAAAGAAATTAAACTTTTTCTTTTGAATGATTTATGGCATGATAGCGGTGTTATACTGCACAAAAGACATGTTTGAGTTCTCTCTACTTCTGTGCCGTTTCCGTAGAGGCGCTGGACTCGTAGACTGCGGTGAAAGACGAGGCCACAGAGAGAGAAAAGGCCCCTGAAAGAAGCCCAGGGGTCAGAGAGTTACAGCAAGGATCTGAGGGGAGAGACAGTCGAGGTCATGTTGCCCTGTGCTCACGTGCAATACACTGTGAGTGAGTGTGTCTCAGCAGAATTCCAATGCACTGACAGTCTCTCACAGCCAGGGGGAGGGAGAGAGAGAGAGAAAGAGAGAGAGAGAGAGAGAGAGAGAGAGAGAGAGAGAGAGAGAGAGAGAGAGAAAGGGGGAGAAGGGACAAAGCTGTATTTGCATGAGAGGGGGCTCCTGGGCCAATGGCCAGTCTGGATAGAGGGAATATGAGGATCCAACAGGAAGTGACGTGTCGGGAGAGAGAGAGAGAGAAGGGGCGAGCGCGGTGGAGGTAAAGGAGCCCAGCAGCAGTCTCATTCTTGCCGCGTGAGATCACGGAGCGGGGCAGAATGTGTCGGGATCTGCTCAACTACTGAAAACAAGACCGAACAAGACAGAGGGAGGGAGGAAAAAAGCAGGGACGACAGAAGGACATAGGAAGGAGGGAAGGAAGGGAGTAAGGAAGGAGGGCAGAGGAGGAGGAGACCTGGAGGAGTTTTTGGGGGGATCTTTTTGGGATCTACTCTCCGCAACAACAAAACAAAAAGGATAGAGTTGGCAAAGTGTCTTCCAAGGGGGCTGAGCTACAGCCCTGCCCCGGAGTTACCACAGCCTCTCACTGCAGCAGGGACAAAATGAACTATCTGGTGAGTGAGTGTGTGTGTGAGAGTGTGTGTGTGTGTGTGTGTGTGTGTATGTGTGTGTCTGTGTGAAGGAGATTCCAGTGTGTGCATGCTAAATCACTGGCTTTTAAATACAACCCCAAACCTTTGCTTTCTCTGTTGCTGTTTGGCTACTCCTTCATCCCCCTATGGTTCAGTGTGTGTGTGTGTGTGTGTGTCTGTGTGTGTGTGTGTGTGTGTGTGTGTGTGTGTGTGTGTGTGTGTGTGTGTGTGTGTGTGTGTGTGTGTGTGTGTGTGTGTTTTAGCAGGACCTGCTATGCCCCAGCTGTGCACGGACTGAGGTGGTTGGCGGGGCGGGGGTGAGAGACTTGAGTATGAAGAAAAGGGAAATGTGAAGGGGGGAGGAGAGTTAACATTTTCTCTGCGGATTCCTACCTTTTGTTGGCTCTCAGTGGGGTGTGTGTGTGTGTGTGTGTGTGTTGTAACGGGTTTAAAGTCAGCATACACATGTCGAGGACGTCTGGCTGTCCTGTGAAGGAATGTGCGGAGACCAAAAGGAGAAGAAAAAAACGTTGAGAGAAATATCCCTCCTGCTTTTCCCTCTCTTGTTTTTGTGTGAAAGCAATTTTTAAGTCGAGCACAAAGCATGAAGTGAGTGGCATTTCCAGGCACCGCATCTGAATACGAGAAGGAAGAAGCCAGTAAAAGTTTGTGACCTTTGAGCGCTTTCCCTGAGTGAATCCTGCATGTTTTCTTTTGAACTTTCGTCCCTGAACGCATCGCCACACAGCGGAGGCCCCATCGTCCAGTTTATGGCAGAGAGAGAGAGAGAGAGAGAGAGACAGAGAGAGAGAGAGAGAGAGAGAGAGAGAGAGAGAGAGAGAGAGAGAGAGAGAGAGAGTATGTCTTTCTGCTGACTCAGAGGAAAGTGCAGAGAAATGAAGGTTTTATGGCCACAGAGGCAGGCTGAAAGAGAAAGAAAGAAAAAAGGCTTCAGGAAAAACAAGAGCAGAGAGAGAGGACAGGATGATGTGTGCAAGTATTGAATATGACATTGATTTAGTAAAACAGAGGGAGGGCAGTGCAGGGAGAGAAAAGAAAAAAGGCGACCGGCAGCAACCGTCCTGAAGCCTTTTCTGCTATTGTTTGAAGGGCTTCTGCGTCAGCGGTGGCCTCACTGCTCATGTCATGTCACTGAGTGTGTGTGTGTGTGTGTTTGGGGTAACTACACAGTCAGGAATGTGGCCGACAGTGAAATACTGTGGAGCAGATCGCTCTCTGGTGTGTGTGTGTGTGTGTGTGTGTGTGTGTGTGTGTGTGTGTGTGTGTGTGTGTGTGTGTGTGTGCAACGAGTAATTACACGCCGGTAATTAGCGTGTAATTAATATAGAATAAGGCTCGGCTGTAGTGGAGATCAGAGGCACAGACGTCCCGATGGCTGCCATGTTGCGTCGGCTCACTCACAGTTTGCTCGGGCCTAATGTCAATTTTTCACTTTCGGCGGAGAGTAATTGGCTTAACTGTATTCAGCTCTGAATTGAGAGAAAAACAGATACATCAGTGATTTGTATTAATCTTTGAGAGAAAAGGAGTGGGACATTACTAGGACATTAGAGGGATCAGGATTATATCGCCAGTTCAGAGCCAGAATCTCTCCATTGGGCCCGCAACTTCATCCCATCTTTATTTCTATTGCATCAAAGATGTCCTGCTACAACTGTTGCACTACAGCACTTCAAGCTACCATCTGTAACTTAGAACTATAACTTTTGTCTTTTTTTTTGTTGCCCCCAAACTGTCACTATGGTACTTACTTTCAAGTGAGACGGATACTGTGTGAAAATCTGCCTCATTTTGCTGCCCCGAGTGGCATTTGTAAGATTCCACAGTCCCCGAAGGGAAAGCAACCAATCAGAGCCCGAGGAGTCTCTAATGCAGCTCTCCATCACTGCTCGTGAACTCTGGTCTAACTGTCACACTAGGCAGCGCTGATCAAATATGAATCAACATTCAGTAACTGCATTACCTAATTTATCGCCTCGAATGTTTTCAGAAACATATTTTAGTTACTGTTCAGTTCTGTTATTTTCAGTTGGATCACTGAGGCTCAAAACTGTCCCTTCTCCGGCGTCTCCGAAGCCTTTTCAGGTGCATTCCCCGTGGAATGTTGGTCAAAGGTGACTCCGTCCACCGAGTCACGCTTTCTGGCGCGTACGACTACACGTGCTCCTGTACCGGGACAGACTGTCACGCAAAGGCAGGATCTGGTCTTTTTTTTTCTTCAGGTGTGTAAATATAGAGCAGACATCCCTTCGGATGGCCGGACTCGTGTCCTGATTGGCTGATCCACTGACTGGCTTTATGGGCGACACCTGTGTACGCACGCTTTAAGTCAGGGGCCACTGAAGATGGCCGTGTCCGACGGATCTGTATGTGTGTGGTTTGGTAGATGGGGGGGGCTAATCACCGAAGCCAGAGCAACTTGGTGTGTGTGTGTGTGTGTGTGTGTGTGTGTCATGCAGGAGACATAATGGAATTCCTGCTGTAAGCCAGGCCTCCGTGAGTCAGTGAATGAGTCAGGAGAAATGCATGGACAAAGAAATGTGTCCCGACACAACGAGGACCACTCCAATACGGTTTATGCTCCTGTTGCAGAGCACGACAGGGACCTGTATGCGTAATTGGGTTGAATGTAAAACAGACAGCTGGGTGTGGTGCGGTTGAAACGTAGACTAACCACTGATTAGAATGTGCCATAGAGCTCCATTGTTGTCCAGAAACAATGGAAACACATCAATGAGTTTTTTTGTTTGCACTGGTTGAAATGAAACTTGATTACATAAACCGTCATGCTGCCAGAAATACTCCATGTAGATTAATCCTCTCCTGAAAATAGATGATCTGCAACCAACTACCAGTACAACCTGACCCAGACTTAACTACAGTTCAAGACAGTAATATATACTGTATAAAACAAATCAATGTGACAAAAAGCCTACTTGGTACGTGGAAATGTCCGATCCTGAACACCTTGTTAAGGGTTGACGGGTAGATGCTCACACTTCTTAAAGCTCTCAAATATGAGCTAATGTTATCCATTCTGCTGTTTTTCAAAAGCTCAGATGTATAATTAGAGAGTGGGGACAAAAAATAAAATGTTTGAAAGGTCTAGACATGGCCAAAACAAGGGAATTACTTATTTATATCGATTGAGTGATTGATTGATTTTAAGTGTCCTGCACCACATGGTGCTCAGCCCATTTGGCTTAAAAGACACTCAGAAACAACAACTAAAATGGTCATGAAACAGTTCATGAACATTTCGTAACAGTTCATATATATATATATATATAAACTTAGACGAAAGATTGGTGAAATACACAAAGGTCCTGCCCGACTTGAATCAGGGACGTTGCGACTAAACCAAAAGCCTCGAGGACTCCAGGACACCCAAAATCCCTTAATTTCAATAACCGCTACGTGGTAAAAAAAGAAATATGAAAAGACAATTGTTCTATTACGTCAAGTTTCTAGAGTCTGTGAGATCTGCCAGATGAGTGACCACAGTCCCTCTGGACATGAATGCTGCAGTGTCTTTGAGACGCATGGAGATTTGGGACCAATGCTGAAAGACGAGGCTTTGTGCTGTTCTGGACTGACTCATACCGCGCTGGTCATGGACTGCCCATTACAGGGACGGTTCCCATGCACAGCAACATTCTTAGTAGGCAGAAGTCATCTCAAAGAACGGGAATAGAGGGGCTCAAATTGACTTTCTTCAGTCATTGAGAGGTCAGGTTGTTTTCTCACATTGTTTAGTTGTGTTGACTTTACAATTAGCAGGAACATTGTGAGTTCACGCTTTCCACCAATGGTTTAAGTATCAGGTTTTATTTTTTAGAAGCTTTAGAAGGGTAGTTTAGCTACTCTGTTGGACTGGAATAAAAAAAAGACTGTGGCTGGAAAGATGTGCATATAAAGTGACAAATAATCCCTACAAATACCACAAACCTGAGTTCATGTCTAACTCTGTGCAGGTGCAAATAAATATAGTCAAGGTTGCTTGAAATTTTCCCTTATTTTTCTAGGTTTGGGAACCGGCAAAGCAAAAGTGTACCTCCAAATAAAGTGATTCAACCTGTCAAGGATTAATGTAAGGGCAGACTGAGGAGTGGTCTAGTAAAGATCAAAACTCAAGCTTTCTCATATGAAGGGCAGACGATGTCCGAAGAATGGTGTCTGGACAATGTTGGAGACTTGTCTGTGTCAGATGCATTCTCATTGAGTGGAAATACTATATGTTTGGTTTCGGCGAAGGGGTTGTTTTCAGTGTGCACCTGTATAATTGTTTTGCCCTTGGCTTCACGGTACAGTTGAGTAGAGTTAGCAGACAAACAACAAGCTATGAATCACTGGATGTTTTTCCCCACTGCTCAGTGCTGAATCATAGAGTCAACACTGCAGCCTCAGCTGCAGCTTTCTCAACAGATTTATGTGAGTGATCAAAGTGTCACAGTTCACCAGTGCGGAGATTTACGCGGTTGTGAAACCATTTTTAAACCACACACCTTTAGTCTGTAGTTTAGCCACAGCATTTCTGCGGGGAGATATAGCATAACAAAATATTGATGCATGTATGCCATTCGTGCAGCTGCACGTCACAGTGGGTTTGAGCTTCTGCGTTTTTAATTTAAAAAAATGTTATTCCAGTGTGAAGATGAAGGCTTCTGCACTTTATCATAAGTGTGTTTTGAGCAGAGAAATAAAGACTGTAATCTCTCTGCCACCGACATACACAGTCAGTGATCGGAGGGTGTGTCACAGGGACTTAGCTCCAGGTCGTAGCTGCCTGTGTAAGTGCCGGGTAGTAAAGCCCTTAAACACAGGTGTGAACAGCTCACATTCAGATCTTCTGTTGTGTATTGCACAACAAGGTGTTGGGTCACAATCATGCTCCTTGATACTCCAAACTCCCCGCAACAGGACCATGATGTCAGGCGGAATGGATGAAGGGAAATACTTTGCCATTCGGTTGGATAGGAATCCCAAATTAAAGTTAGTTTCAAGGTCACACATTTTAAAGAATCCCTTTGTATTTCAGTCAAATCTCAGTCTTAGCAAAAGCTGCTCTACTTGTGAAAGATGTTTTTATTCGTCCACCCTCAGTTTCTGGCTGTGGCTGCGCAAAGAGGAGCTGCTTTGAACTGCCCGACTATCTGTGTGTGTGTGTGTGTGTGTGTGTGTGTGTGTGTGTGTGTGTGTGTGTGTGTGTGTGTGTGTGTGTGTGTGTGTGTGTGTGTGTGTGTGTGTGTGTGTGTGTGTCTGGCAGCTATTCATAAGATCCTACCAGCGTTGTCTGTCAACAGGTTGGGCAACACTCAAGGCCACGCCTACGCGGGCCTATCCTGTGCTCCAGGCGACACAATCCCCGCTTGTGGTTTCTGCTGTTAGTCATAGCCGGAAGGGCAGGAATTCTTCAGCAGGGATCATCACTCGTTAAAGCTGCAGCCCTAACGAGCACTTAGCAGGCCACATAAAGCTGCAGGGCTGTTTGGAAAAGACGGATTTTGTTGTAGTTTTTTAGCGCCGACGGGTGCTAAGATAGATCCATTACATGCATGTCTATTGATAATTTGACGTATTGATCGTGTGAACCTTTAAAATGAAAGGTTTCTAGGGAACCTTTAGATGGCCTTCAGGGATCATTTGGAAAGGGAGCTAGAGAACTCACAAGTACAGACACAACTTGAGCCGCTTTCTCGTATGAAATGTCTGGACCTGATTCTCCGGAGTTGTGTAGCACACAGCAGGAGATTGTCCCTGTCCGACGCGTTTTCACCTCCTGAAAATACTCTGTTTGGTTCGGGCCAAGGGGTGGCGTCTGGCTAGAGCGTGCAGGAGGCAGGGCACGACCCCAAAAACATCGCAGCCACTTAGCCACTTAGCCGGTTTGTCGTTAACAACCGAGTCTCTTGCCACACCTTAAATTAGTTTGACGACTTTGGCATCCCTTACCGATAGAAGCCCCTGAATCTTTTCGTCTCTCCAGTTAGACGTTTGTGTTCTCACATGCAGCTCCTCCAGGAATGTCTACATAAGTTCAGGGTTGCAGTGCATGTATAAAAGGGGCTTTCGGTGCCTCTTAGAACCCTTTTCTTCAGTAAAAAAAAAACCACAGTAGCTCTGAACGGCACCAGAGGAGATACTATAACTTACGTGGCCTGCAAAGGGAAGTCTTACCACTGACATCCACAAAGCTGTAGGACTTGCAAGAGATAATTGTCAAAATGATTGGAGATGTTTTTACTTTTAGTCCCTTGTATTGGTCTCATTGGATCGTACGTTTCCCATAATGCAACTCAGTAGCACTTAAGACTGAACATGTCGGAAGTCAAAAAGGGTTCATGGTGGTTCCCAATGGTGCCCATGGAAGGGGGGATGAAAAGCCTACCGTCACAGAGATTGGGGGAGGGACACGATGTCCTTTCGTTACGGACGCAATGGTGCTCCTGGAAGACATTTATAGTGTTGCACACATGAAAAGGTCAAACCCAGCTCCCTTTCTCACCTCCACACACCAAAGTGGGCGCTGGATTGTCGGTTTCGGGAAGTGACGGAGACGTTCGGACGCGAGGAGAGCTGTCAAACTCGACAGCTCTCCTCCCGAGCCACGGAAGACGCGGTGCGGCTGTTAAACTCTTCTTCACGGGGAACATCGGAGGAGTGCGCCTTTAAAGCCACACGGAGAATCCTGCAGGTTCTTTCCTGTTTAGGTTTCATAAGCACGGCTCTGTTAATTATTCAAAGCACGGTTTGCCTCAGAGCTGTGTTCGGCTCCAGCATTTGGATCAAGAGCTCTCTGCTGAAAACGAAATACAACACACGGCCTCGCACATTACTGCTCCCACACAGCAGTGTCACTGGCTGAGAAATGATGGACGACTGAGACAGAGGCCCAGCTCCCACTAGACGCTCCACTGGGTGAGCATTCTCTCTGCTGGTGGACAAAATCGTCCGTGCACTCACAAGTATTTCTCAAGAACGGTCTGACGTGCCAGGTCAGGAAAAGAGGGAGAGAAGGAGGGGCTGAATGAGAAAAAGGGGGATGTTGGAAAAGAGAGAAGGGCAGATTGTAGGAAGAGGAAGAAACAAAGAAAGGAATTAAAAAGAGAGGGTTACTGCGCTTTATTTGTTTCAAGAATCTCTGTGTGTGTGTGTGTGTGTGTGTGTGTGTGTGTGTGTGTGTGTGTGTGTGTGGTGGTGGTGGTGACACCTCTGGAATGTGAGGTAATAGGAGAGTTGTGTGTTTGTATGCGGAGGCTGTGGAATGCTGTAGTGAGTGGGGCAGAGAGAGAGAGAGAGAGAGAGAGAGAGAGAGAGAGAGAGAGAGAGAGAGAGAGAGAGAGAGAGAGAGAGAGAGAGTTCCTGGAATAACTAAAATACTATAAAATCTTCATATTTCATGTTCACAGTTTTAGTACAACAATAAACACCTTTGGTGTCTTTCCCTTATATGTTCTCCATAATCTGTATGGATCTCTGCTCTATCAGTGTCATTAAAAGAGCTGGCTCGTATTTATATTGTTCTTTAAAATGATCCTGAACACATTACCTGGTGCCAAGGAACATTTCACAGAAGAGAAATGAGTCATAGAACAATCTCTTAGTCAAAATAAAGATCAGTCATCATAGTCAACCAACAGATAATGTTGACCCCCTGATGGGACAGTCAAAACAGTCCCACAGAAGTTCTTTGATAAATCCAGTAGATATTGTCAGAATGATGCTCAAAATGGCTGAATAAATAAATAAAAGGCTTCAGCCATTAAAAAAAGAGGGATGTTTCACTCTGTAAACATCAGACGGTGAAGGTCTACAAGAAGCGGACACACAACACATCGTTCATCGCCAGAAGCATCTAATAAGTGGCGGGCTGAAAGTTGCATATCGATGGGTGGATGTGGTTGGTACTAGCATACGTGTGATGTTTTGTTTTTACAAGAAGAAAAGATGATTGGATATTGACATAACATTTATATTTTGTCATTTCCTTTTTTTTTGCATATATTGTTAAATGGGTCCAAAATGTGACCATGGGTGTGATTAAAGGGTTCAAATTGTTTCAGATCTTTGGAAAAGCTGAATATCTTTTTTAGATCGACAATTAATAATGGGATTGTTTTGGCAAGAATTCTGTTTCCCTCCTTTTTAAATTCACGATGAAGACTTTTTTCACTTACTCATCAGGACAGACGCGTCATACAGACAAAACACAGTAAAAACAGAACCTGAGGACAGAACACTATTTGCATTTAGGGAGAAATGAAACCAAAACACACACACACACACACACACACACACACACACACACACACACACACACACACACACACACACACACACACACATCCCTCTCTCCCCCTTTCTGTCATGTGGAGTCTTGTCCGGTTACACAACAAATATTTTACCTTCACCTTCGCTCGCACGCACGCACACACACGCACACACACGCACACGCACACACACACAATGTAATGAGGTGCAAGCACCAGGCAATAACAGACAAGACTTTCTGTCTCCCGACACACAGAAGATAGAAAACAGTCATGAGGAAACACGCAGAGTGAAAAACTGGGACACAGAAGATTCCAAATGGACAAACCTGTGTGTGTGTGTGTGTGTGTGTGTGTGTGTGTGTGTGTGTGTGTGTGTGTGTGTGTGTGTGTGTGTGTGTGTGTGTGTGTGTGTGTGTGTGTGTGTGTGTGTGTGTGTGAGTGAGAGAGAGTTTGAGAACCAATTTGAGTTTTAGACCTTGAGAGTGAGGACATTTCTGCCAGCCTCTTACCTTCAGACGGATCTTCTTTGGGGGTTCAGACTTGGTTTCGTGGTTCAGGTTTGGGTCAACGCAGAACCAGCAGTATTTTAGGAAAAAGTCAACAGTATACTGTATATCAGCAACATTTTTGTATATTAGAGATACCCCATGTCTTTTAACTTGGCCTAAATAATATAAAGGCCCTGGTTCAAAACTACAAAGTGGATGAGTAAATTATTGACATGTTATAGATAAAAGTTTAACTAGAGGACGTGACATTCACATCAAAAGATCCGCTAGATGGGAGACGCATCACTGTGCGTGTTACAGAGGGACACTTCTCTGGCCTCACACAGTCTGTGCCTTCCTGCAGAGGGCAGGCAGACCCACATCAAGGGATGAAGACAATTTACGTTAAGCAGCCAGCTGACGTTTATTTAACCAACAGTAGTAGTATTTATTGATTATTAATCTTCAATAAAATGGGGTCAAATTCTTAGCTGCAGGGGGAAAAAACTAAAACAGTTTTGGCCTCTGGGTTCTCATTTGATGCTCAAGACTTTGAAACAAGGTCGGAGCAGAGGCGTCAAAGCAGTTGAACCCGCCTCTTACCGCTGGTGGTGTGCGTTCGGCCATTTAAATCAAACAAAAAACAAGCTGGTCGGGCGCTTCAGTCTTCTATTTGTTCCATCTATAAACAGTCGGTTTTTACTAGTGCTGTCATATTAGCGCGTTATTAACGGCGTTAACTTTATTTTTTTTCCGCGAGCACCACGCCGGATGTAGCTCAACCGGAAGCAAAACAATAGGCACGCCGTTTGGGCTTGGAAGCTAGGCTAACGTTACGGTTTGAAATGAACAGTGGTGTATAAAGTACCCAAAAGCCGTACTTGAGTAAAAGTAAAGATACCTTACTGGAAAATTACTCCAGTAAAAGTAAAAGTCACCTATTAAAATACTACTTGAGTAAAAGTCTTAAAGTATCTGATATTTTCTGTACTTATTATCAAAAGTATTTTTCTGATATAAAATGTACTTAAGTATTGAAAGTAAAAGTACAAGTACATGCTTTTAATAAAAAAGCAAAGGGTCAGAATTTTGAGAATTATGAAGTTTGTTCTTCTAAGTGCTGTGGTCACCGTGACCAAGGACCAGGAGTTGTGTTGATACAATAACTGGGTTGGCTGGGATCCATCCATATATATTATGTTCAACATAATATATTGTACCTAAGTATACTTTTGCATCTACTATGAACTTATCATCATAATTCTCCAAAAAGCAATATGACACTATGAAGGACTTGTAACAGTGTGGTTATAAGTATGCTCATTCCGCCCGCCGTGGGTCTCTTGGTACCGGTCTGTGGGTCTCTTGGTACCGGTCTGTGGGTCTCTTGGTACCGGGCCACAGAAAGAATGAATGAAACATTTCAATTAAATAAAAAAAAAATCAAGGCCGGAAAGATGTTTTATTGTGAAAAATGACCGCATACATCCGTCTGTGGTAACCTCAAACGGAATCTCTTGACACATGTCAAGATGTTACGTTACTCTAAAAATGAAACGTAAGTCTGTTACAACTCTGTCGGTGATCTGGAAACCAAGGCAGAGTATCCTGAGATCGCCAAAAAAGCATGAAAACCTGCTTCCATTTCAACATCCTGTCTTTGTGCAGCGCGTTATAAGTTAAGCAGTAGACTGGACTAAAGGTTTAAGTTAGGAGTAGAGTCAGTAGACTGGACTAAAGGTTTAGTTAGGAGTAGAGTCAGTAGACTGGACTAAAGGTTTAGTTAGCAGTAGAGTCAGTAGACTGGACTAAAGGTTTAGTTAGCAGTAGAGTCAGTAGACTGGACTAAAGGTTTAGTTAGGAGTAGAGTCAGTAGACTGGACTAAAGGTTTAGTTAGCAGTAGAGTCAGTAGACTGGACTAAAGGTTTAGTTAGCAGTAGAGTCAGTAGACTGGACTAAAGGTTTAGTTAGCAGTAGAGTCAGTAGACTGGACTAAAGGTTTAGTTAGCAGTAGAGTCAGTAGACTGGACATAACGAACACACGTTGGGTGTTGTTGTCTCCCGTCTTTCCGAGGTCGGACCCGGTCTGTGAAAATATTGTCTTCACGTAACCGGTCACGTAACCGGTTTTTCACAAACCTTTATGCGCCACGACGCATAAAGGTTTGGGAGTGATGGACTAGAGGATGTAGAGGGAAAATGCAAAACATTGTGATTCGCAAAACCTGCTTGGTGGAGTCTGTGTTCCACCACAGTCCCCGATGTTTTAGTTTTTTTATAAAGATAGATTTGATTTTGTAGCGAGTAACGAAGGTTTCAGGAGAAATGTATCTGAGTAAAAGTATCAGTTTTCTTTGCAAAATGTAGTGAAGTAAAAGTAAAAGTAAACAGAAATATAAATAGTAAAGTAGAGTACAGATATCCCCAAAAACTACTTAAGTACAGTAACGAAGTATTTCTACTTCGTTACTATACACCACTGGAAATGAATGAATGGTGAGCGCGATACGGCAAAATGAATGATATTCAGTGAACTGCGAACAGGTGCGCGTGCCAGAAGGGAGCGCGAGTGAACACATTGAACACAGCAGGAGAGAACGCAACGTTAGCCAGCTAGCTAAAGCTCCGGTGGAAAATTATTAGCTAACGCTATCTACAGCTTGATGAATTGAGTCATTGAACACAGCAGGAGAGAACGCAATGTTAGCCAGCTAGCTAAAGCTCCGGTGGAACATTATTAGCTAACGCTACCGTTTTTGAGGAGGTAGATTTTGAGGTGAGGGGACTTACAAGGCAGAAGGTAAAGTGGTCCACCGTTCTATCAATAAGCAGACCTGCCAACCTGTACGCAATTTGCGTAGCGGATACGCATTTTGACGTCAAAGTACGCTGGTAAAAATTAGTCTAAAATTAATTTTAGACTAATTGACCAGCACACATTGTATGCAATGCAATATAATGCATGACGAGTATTTAATGACTTATCAATATATAGGTTATATATCAAGGTTGGCAGGTCTGAATAATAAGTTAACACTAATACAAACATTATTTTTGCAGAATGAGTGTGTTAGGGGAGAAGGATGCAGCCATTGTTAAACAGCTGGATTGAAATGCAGCTGGAACTGGTCGTGGCTAAAACTGGAAGGCGAGGTCTCAATAAAAGGGCAAGAGGTGTCCTTTCATCTAGGAGATGTATTCTCCAAAATCAACAGGCAGGGATTCACCAGATGCATTCTCTGCATCAAAGATATAAATGATGCTAACAAAGGCAGCCATGCTCTCCCTTACCACATTGTGCCTCATATACTGTAAATGTTAGACCAGTGACAGGCTGGCATGAAATGGCTTGCATAATACTTAGTAAGGAGGCCATAATCATTTTTGACTCATGGCTGAAGTTAAGTTTCTCCAGCTCTCCCCAGGTTGGCAAAAAGTGCATCTCAAAATGCATCAGATTGATGCTTTAAAATATGGAATATTTAAATTTTTCTTACGGGGGAGCATGCCCCCGGACCCCCCTAGAGGGGTAATATCCTTCTCACCTTTTTCACCCCTGACCCGTTTTCATGCCTGGTGCACTCTATAATTGTTTACCTGAAATGTGCAGTGATTTTATTTTGTACCGTCCTGTTTGGCAGTTGTTTTTCAATAAAATAAAGCAAGCCAATCCACTTTTTCATGTTGATAAGAGCATTAAAATGCAAAAAAAAAAAATTGCGATTAATCGCGAGTTAACTATGACATAAATGCGATTAATCGCGATTAAATATTTTAATCGCTTGACAGCACTAGTTTTTACATAAAGTTGACTAATACCATCACATACAATGACATACACGTGATGGAGGATTGTATCCACATCTGTGTGTGTGTGTGTGTGTGTGTGTGTGTGTGTGTGTGTGTGTGTGTGTGTGTGTGTGTGTCTGGCTGTGAAGTTTAGACAGTGTTCTGTCAGCTGAATGAACAGTCTCCAGATGTGACTGAAAAAAGAAGAAGAAGAGACTTTAGTTCTGGCGTTTCACCGGCTAGTGCGGACGCCAGGACCTTTTCAGACCTGCTCTCACACTTCTTCACCTCGGTCCAGCTCCGGCTCGCCTCAAATTCACTTGGACTCACCCGCTTTCACTCCAGGCTGCAGAGTGAGAAGTGAGCTGTTTGACTCACTGCCGTGACAGCTGGGGGACGGGCACAGCGGCAAAAGAACAAGAGAAGAAGAAAGAGCAGAAAGGCATTGTGGACAGAATAGATGGAGACGGAGACGCACAGGGGGAGTGCCATAAAGTGGCTGTTTTTTCTTCTTCTGTCTTGCTCTCTGCATTGTGGGGAATACACACACACACACACACACACACACACACACACACACACACACACACACACACACACACACACACACACATACACAGACACTCAAACACATAAAACCTCTTGTGGCAGGCTAGTATTTGTCCCCAGGGGTCAAATGGGAGGCAAGAGACAAAAGGACATTAAGCCACACACACACACACACACACACACACACACACACACACACACACACACACACACACACACACACACACACACACTCACACAGATGAGCGACCTGTCTATGCTGAGCTCGCTCCACCAGCTGTTCACATTACTTTCTCCTCAGTGGACATCTCTCGGCTTCTGCCTCTCTCCTCTTTCCTTTTTGGATATGAGGTGTTAATAGCAGGTCGTTCACTGGCGGTTTATTCACCAACAGTGGAGACCATCCGAAAAACTGTTCCTGTCTAACAAGAACGCGAATAAAAACGCAAATCAAACCTTTTGTGCATCGCGATTGTCTGTAACGGCAACGCAAAGACATGGCTTTGTGACGTGATGTGTGTTGTATATGCATCGATATGCTCTGAAGAGAAAAGCAGGCAAACAACCACACAATGACCAAACATCGCTCAGCAGAAAAGTCCTACTCTGGAATTCATGTTAATCTGTGCTTAAAGGAATGAGCACAGTGAAGAAAAGGTCAGCGCCAGAAGCCGCCACTCTTACTGTGATATACGCTTTGGGAGTTATTTGAAATCAGATGTTTAGTTCTCTAACCGTCATCAGTGTCAGCACTTCACTTAACCTTCATCCCTTCCAACGCCTCTGTTCCTCCTCTGCTCTCTTTCATCCCCCGCCGGCACGACGCCGGCGAAGTTTAGGCGTTGCTCCGTTCCGGCGACGGTCGTCGTGGTAACATCTCTTCGGCGAGGCCTGACTGCTGGGATTTATCCCGAGAGCTCCGGGTAACGTGATTATCTGTGTTCTCCCAGACGGCCCCCGTGGAGCGGATGCACAAGTGTCTGCTTTCTCACGCTGAGCAGCTCCTCCAGACATGTCTACGCACAGCCGCCCGGCTCTTTACAGGAGGAAGCTGTGGATCGGCACTCTAAGTGCTTAATTCATGTTTACTGCCAGAATGTACTCTCTTTTAAATGTTACAAAGCCCAATGTTAGGTACTACATATAACAACCTTTTAACAGGGTTCGCTGTGTTCTAGAGGTTTTCCCAGGTCTAGAATGTTGGAACTGATCCAAAATGGATCCTTGGAAAAGCTACCCCAATGCAACTTGCATCAATAAAATAGAAAATGAAACAAAGGCCAGTCTGAAAGGGATTCCAATACCGGGACCCTGAAAGTGATGTCAACGGCAATAGAGTTTCATGTGATCCCTTTGTCCCCATTGGACGTCCATCGTGTAAATAGAAGCTGTCCCACTGGCCGCTCACACGAGACAGAAATAGAGAGAGCATGAGAAGCTACTCAGGGTGATCTCAGACCTCGGGGTCGAGTCGCCGACTCATCGTCCAATCAGCAGGGTGTGTGAATCATCCTCACTGCTGCACTTCCTGTTTCTCTGGACGCTGGAAAAAAGATTGTCCGGGTGTCAGCCTCATGAAAATACTTTTTATGTGAACACAGTCTGTATTTCCTCCTGTGTGTGTGTGTGTGTGTGTGTGTGTGTGTGTGTGTGTGTGCCCCTCACCCCTCCAGTCTGACCTCAGTAGCCGTGTTGTAGCGAGTTCATTCTCCACCCAGCACACGTGTAACGAGTGGCGCGTGCACGTCACAGTGCACGTTCACACTGATACCGTAGAAACCCAGAGGGAGAATAACACAGAGACAGAGATAAGGCGCATACAGTACATGCGGAGTGTGTGCGTCACCGACTCCTAATGTCAGAGTAACCCGGCGGCCGTAGTTGTCTGTTTGATGTCCGGACAGCGATCAGTCCTGTTCCCTCACGTTGGGATTGTGAATGAATGGTGAGGAGAAAAGATGTTTAAGAACAGCGTGGAGTGATATTAATGTTCCAAAGGCGAAATCATGGATCAAACTGAGACTAATTGAGAATAGGTAACAGGTGGTGTTTTAAAATAGTTTTGTGACTCCAAGAAACGGGGTTCCCACGGTCATGACATGCCTGTAGAGGTGAGGGAATTAGAAAAGATAGAAACAGTTTGCCTGGAATTGGTTTGGAATTAACAGAATGTTTTGGAAAGGTTTTTGAACATACATTTATTTTGGCTGTTTAAAATGAGGGGGATCGCCTCTCTGCTGTTCGCGGATGATGTGGTCCTGTTTGCCTCCTCGGACCGTGACCTCCGTTTTGCAGCCGAGTGCGAAGCGGCAGGGATGAGAGTTAGCACCTCCACATCTGAGGCCATGGTGCTCTGCCGGAAACCGGTGGACTGCTCCCTCCAGGTGGGGACAAACTGCCTACCCCAAGCGAAGGAGTTCAAGTATCTCGGGGTCTTGTTCACGAGTGAGGGTAAGGTGGAGCGGGAGATGGACAGGCGGATCGGTGCGGCTGCAGCAGTAAAACAGGCGCTGTACCGGTCCGTCTTGGTGAAGAGGAGCTGAGCCGGAAGGCAAAGCTCTCCATTTACTGGTCGGTCTACGTTCCAACCCTCACCTATGGTCACGAACTCTGGGTCGTGACCGAAAGAACGAGGTCTCGGATACAAGCGGCCGAAATGAGCTTCCTCCGTAGGGTGTCCGGGCTCAGCCTTAGAGATAGGGTAAGGAGCTCGGACATCAGGGGGGAGCTTGGAGTCGAGTCGCTGCTCCTTCGTGTCGAAAGGAGTCAGTTGAGGTGGTTCAGCATCTAATCAGGATGCCTCCTGGACGCCTCCCATTAGAGGTTTTCCAGGCACGTCCAACTGGTAGGAGACCCCGGGGAAGACCGAGGACACGCTGGAGGGATTATATCTCCCGGCTGGCCTTGGAACGCCTCGGGATCCCCCAGGATGAGCTGGAAAGTGTTGCGGGTGAGAGGGAAGCCTGGGTCGGCCTGCTGAACCTGCTGCCACCGCGACCCGACCCCGGATAAGCGGCTGATAATGATGGATGGATGGATGTTTAAAATGCATTCACTGAAGATGATGATTTTGCCGCAGGTCTGTCTTGTAGTGCGCCCTACGATCGCTATCCAGGCCTACCTATTTTACACTTTAAATAAAGTGTCATTTCATATTTTATCCAGTGTATCTTGTGTCTTGTTGTAATGGACTTAAGATGTGAGGGAGCCATTGAGCCGCATAATGTAATTAGCAAGTTTGCCCCAGTCAAAGCAATACCAAGTGCACAAAATGACCCGATAGCAGTTCCAGTAATGCAATACAGAGTGCACAGCAGCAGATGTAGATCAGTGCTATTCTAGATCTCATCCACATCACACCTCTGGTAAAACAATACGATATGTCCAGACATCCCATGTCCGTGCAAGAGGGACATCTGATCACGAGGGTCCAGTTATCTTTCATGACATATACAAAAATACTACTGCTTTTAATGATAATACTAATTTGTATCTGATATGGTTTTAAAATGTTAAACGGTTCAATTACCTCATTCCAAATTCCTAAAATGACATCAACGTTCTGTCCAGAATCTGTGAAAATGCAACAATTGTTCATTTGGAAAGTGGAACAGCTGGACACCGATACAGATGCAGTCGCGTACGTCACCGAAAAGTCCGCTCTCGGTGCGGCTGCACGTTCTGGACCTCAGTCAACTCCAAACTACGTCACAAAGTCCTTCTGTCAGACTTCAGTCAAACTCTACATCATTCTGCAGAGCGAGGAGACAAGAGGCGACGCACTCTGACCGCAGGGCCGACTGAGAGTAGAGCCGGCCTGGAGGACGGCAAGCGCTGGGCAACGAGAAAAGAAAAGTGTGTATATATATATATATATATATATTCCTTTTAAAAGCGAATTCTCTCTGTGCGCGTCAACACAACCAGTGAATGAATCTGATGAAGCGAGTACATCGGGGTCGAGTGTCCCTTCTCGGTCTCGTTCCCGGCCAACAGGCCTCCAGCTCAGCCAAAGAAAAGTCCGCCTGTAAATCTTGAAGCCAATTAAATGGCCTCATGTGATCAGGGCTTTGTGCTGAGGTTGGTGTGTGTGTGTGTGTGTGTGTGTGTGTGTGTGTGTGTGTGTGTGTGTGTGGAGCTGGCATAGGGCCAGTACAGGCTGTACTAGTCTGTGATAGTTGGGGCGGAACTCAGACACGCAGAGGGAGGAGAGCAGGCCGAGAGTTCAGACGTGGACGACAAATATTGGTTTAGTTTCAAAGAGTTCTAGTGTGTGTGTGTGTGTGTGTGTGTGTGTGTGTGTGTGTGTGTGTGTGTGTGTGTGTGTGTGTGTGTGTGTGTGTGTGTGTGTGTGTGTGTGTGGTGATATTTTTAACTCTCTTTTCTGCTTCTATTGTTCATTTTTACCAGCCCATTCTGCTCCCTAAATGTTGGAGAATTACACGTCCGATGGCTTTTGAATATATTACCAGAACGGTTCAGTACATCCAGCCTCCTTGTACTTTTCCCCTCTCTTTGCTCTGCATGCGATCACATGTTACAGCATGTCATTTGTGCAACAAAACTAAAAGTGATGCAGAATATGGCTGCCGTTCTAATTGTGTGCACAGCTGTGGCTGGATTCTTCTCTCAGACTGCTCTGCGTGGCTCGGCACAAGAGCGTTCATCCTCTGCTGGGTTTCTGATTCCAAACTCATTCTAAATGTCTCTAAACAAAAATTGTTGACAGCTCTACGTCAGCTCTGGGAATATGTTTTGGAAAACAAGTGTTAAATCCTGCCTCTGAGACAACAAAGCATGTGAATATGACATGCTTTTTTTTTAACACGGTTTACATCCTATTTTCTACCAGCAGTCAGCGTCAGCTTCCTTTAACCGAGACCACAATCTTCCTCAAACCCTGAGCAAGTTGTTTTTGTGCCTAAACCTGACGAAAACGTCATGTGTCGTTTTAGAAAGCAATTGCAAACGGCCTATTTTGGTGAAAGATATGGACTTTTTGCATGATTTCCTGCACAAATTGGTGCATTGCATTCATTTCCTTTGTACTCACTTTAGTCATGCTTTAACGAGATTTTTTAAATATATTTTTGAACTGATGCAGGGTTCTTACGGTCATGGAAAACCTGGAAAAGTCATGGAATTTTAAAATGGTTATTTCCAGGCCTGGAAAAGTCCTTGAAAAAAAAGAAAATCCCAAAAGTTTAGTAAAAGTCATGTAAATGTGTTATATTCATGTGTTCATGACGTTCATTTACGCTGAGTTTGAAATAATTAATATGCTTTTAAAAGAAAGACTCAAAATATAAGCAGGCATACATACAGGCATCTATATAAATGTTTATTCTTTTAATCAAACTATTGTCTCATTCATTTGAGTCATTTAAGGTTTACTGTATGCTTTGTATTCTCATTGTTAGTTTAAATACTACATTTACTCACTTTTTCATGTTTACACCCAGATTTCACTAAATGTTTGCTCATGGACATTTGGTTTAAAGTCATGGAATGCATTGGTCAGAATGTGTATGAACCCTGTGATGTCTAAACTATGGGTCTTGGGGAAGACTTGTTTTCTTGTTGCCTTTACCGTGATTGTGTATGTGTATTGATTTCTCATATTTTCCTGCCTGTACAGAACGTGCTGGCCAAGGCGCTGTACGACAATGTGGCGGAGTCTTCGGATGAGCTGTCCTTCCGCAAAGGCGACATCATGACGGTGCTGGAGCGCGACACGCAGGGCTTGGATGGCTGGTGGCTCTGCTCCCTCCACGGTCGCCAAGGCATCGTCCCCGGCAACCGCCTCAAGATCCTGGTCGGCATGTACGACAGCAGGCAACAGGGCGCGCCTTCCACGCCGGAGCCGGCCACTTCCTGTCCCTCCTCCCAGGTGCAGCGGCCCCTCCCCCCTCTGAGCGCCTACGCCAAAACGTCACCGTCTCCGGCGTCTACTTCCTCCTCCGGGTATCCCGCCAAGCCCCTCCACTCCACGCAGTACACGTCCATGCACCCGGCCTACTCCGCCCCCGGCCCCGCGCAGCCCAACCCCGACTCCATCTACATGATGCCCCCCTCCCACGGCCCCAAAGCGAGTCCGCAGAGTCTGTACCAGATCCCCTCCGGTCCAAGCGGACTCCCTCCAGGACCCCCCAGCAAGGCCCCGCTTCGAGCCCAGAGACAGTACCACCTGCCAGGGCAGGACATCTACCAGGTGCCCCCTTCAGGTGGGCCGGCGCCGGGCCTGGGAGCCGCCCCCGCCGGAGGGACCGGAGCCGGGCAGGATGTGTACCAGGTGCCCCCCTCCCTGGACAAGAGGAACTGGGACAACAAGCCACTGGGCAAGGTAAGGAAGCACGGAATGGATTCTGTAGAGAAACATTATGGGATGGATGTATGTTCTTAGTTGAGAGGAACTGAGGAAGGAAAGGAATGAAGGACTGATCTTGAAGTAACAGATGAGAATAGAACATTTAGTTGAAATGTTCCTGGCCTGAGCTGTGGATGTTTTTGTGTCGTGCACACACACACAGACACACACACACACACACACACACACACACACACGCACACACACACACGTCCTGCTATTGTCACTGTTTTCTGGTGTATGGGCGTACATTGTTTTGTCAAATCAAAATCTCAAGGTTGTTCTTTGTGCGGTGTGATGAGGTTGTTGGGTTTGTGATGCTCGGCCCACTTAGTCTCCTGTGGTACATGTACTCATCACGTTCCTCACCAGATGATGCTTAAAGCTGCATTGTGCAACTCTATTAAAAAATACTTTTTGTCATATTTGCTCAAGCTGTCACTATATCCTGAATGCCATTAGCAGCACTAAAAGGAAGCGGAGGAACCTGAAGTTTTTCACATATTATTTGTCTAATGTACTTCTGTCAGGATATAGTGACAGTTTGAGCAAATATATAAAAAAGTATAGAGCTCCAAGACCTTCAGTGCTGTTGTTTCATTATTTGCCCACGTGCCGTTGCCCATCTTGAAGGATATTCACTCGCAGTTGGCGTGACTGAAACTTGAAAATACACGGACATCTGGTGAGGTTATTACATCATCCTCAGTGGTGGTGAAAAAGAAAAAGAAACGGGCATTTGAATAATTTCCTTATTCCTTGAATAACACGCCCCTGCAACAAAATGAAATGCTAGAACCCCACGGCAACATTTACCTTTAATGGATTTAAGTATTCACGCTCCACATCACGCCGCCTCTGAAACAACCTGTGAACAGTTCCACCTGATGGGAAGCAACGCTGGCAGAGGAATACTAAGAGAGCCGGGAGGCAGAGGAGGGAGACAAACAGAGCGCAAAAACAGCTGACAGAATAAACAGTGTGTGTGTGTGTGTGTGTGTGTGTGTGTGTGTGTGTGTGTGTGTGTGTGTGTGTGTGTGTGTGTGTGTGTGTGTGTGTGTGTGTGTGTGCGGAGGAGGAGGAGGACCAGTGAAATAATAAGATTGTTAATAATTCAGCTCTGATCTTGTGGTTGGGTGAGTAAGCACTTTACTGCGCCAGCAGGTGACAGGCTGTGTGTGTGTGTGTGTGTGTGTGTGTGTGTGTGTGTGTGTGTGTGTGTGTGTGTGTGTGTGTGTGTGTGTGTGTGTGTGTGTGTGTGTGTACTCAGGGGGAAGCCCCTCCAGGCTTGCTGTGGTGCAGTGAGCCATAATGTGTAAGCACCGCTGTAAGCCGAAGTGTGTGTGTGTGTGTGTGTGTGTGTGTGTGTGTGTGTGTGTGTGTGTGTGTGTGTGTGTGTGTGTGTGTGTGTGTGTGTGTGTGTGTGTGTGTAAGACGTCGGGCTCATCTGCTCCTCCGGTTCCTTAACACGTGAAGTCGTCCGTGTCCCTCTGTCTTCTCTAAACTGCTTCATAATGAATTCATATGCAGGAAGTGGAAGTTGACAGCCCGTGAGACGCTTCTTCATCATAAATTCAGTGGGACGAGGTTTGTCGTGTCCGTGGTGCCCACTCAAAGAGTCAGGCGGAATTTAAACAGCATCAACAAAACCGATTCTCCGGGCAGACACAATATGGCCGTCATCATTAAAAATGTAAACACTGGCCATCAACTTTGACTGCTTTTAAGCACCAGGAGTCATTGATTCTCCTCCTCTGGTCCCACCGGAGTCCCGCACCCTGTCCTGAGATCCTGCTCCCCGGAGGATGAACCCTTTCAGAGTTTGGAAACAAAGTCTTCCTGGGGAGCTCAAGGTCGGTTTGGCTCGTCCAACACAGATGAAACGTTGGTCTGGTTCGGTTTCACGGTGCAAAACGAACCGCATCAGTTTGATTTAATAACGGATTAAATGTCACCTGATGAACCCTTCAGCCCAAATGTCCCACTACTAAACTGTTGCATTGGAAGTTGCTTCATACCAGAGACCATAAGAGGACGTAGTCACCCATTGGTTTATGGACTTCAGTTTTGAAGCCTCCGGTGAGCAGAAGTGACCATATTTGGACTGTGGAGGCGTGACGTTAGGTACGACCTGTCAATCACCTTGTAGTCCCGCCCTAAAGCATCCCCTGCTTTATGGTCTGTTTGACTCTAAATGAGCATAATTTACTGCTGTATTGAAGAAGATTTGAGACTAGAGATTGAGACATAAACTTATGTTTACATGTTTACAGGATCTCATGCTTCACATGTACCTTTAATGAATCGGCTCGTCTGCAATGCATACAGAGGCCTCAGGGAGAGAAATCACTTCACAGGTGGTTTTCAGTTCATACTTAATTTTAATACATTCATAGGGATGTTGTGTTTTGATCAGTTTCACCACTCTATTGTACTTTGTTTGCTGTAACAAATACTCACAAACCCGCAATCGTGGATTCATCCGCCTCTGAACCCGATAAATATGCTATTTCCTCCTGTCTGAGTAGAGTGTGTTGGGGCTGCAGAGCCCTGTAGGAGGGGGAGCGTCTTTTAAAGACTTGGCTTGGAGCTGAGGGGCCACAGGGTTTAAGGAAGTCAGATCTGGCTTTCCACGTGTCATTATGGGATTTCCTTTTTAACCCTCAAATATCAATTTTGGAAATTGGCCCTTAATGAAAGAGGCCAGTATTTGTGGATATGTGGATTAATTTGAAAGGTCTGACTCAATGTTTTCCATCAACGTCGAGGACGAGTGGTGAGGAGGGGTGTGTGTGTGTGTGCGTCACATGCTCTATGTATTTACCTTGCCGATGCCCTTCATTGTAATGAGCCGCTCTTATGCTCACTTCCCCCCCCCCGTACAAACACATGCACACAGCTAAAACGACACACACTCCACTCCCACCGGTGAGTCATTAAGAGATAAGGGGACACCTGCTGAGGGACGACTGCTCTCACTCTCTCACTCTCTCACTCTCTCTCGCCCACTCACGCACTCATCCGCCTGGATGATGCGGTAATTGAAGAGTGATGAAAGTGTTCGAGAGAGAGAACCGAGCAGAGAGGTGGAGAGAGACAGGCTTTTACAATGTTGTCGACCCCATCTTTAGTCCTTTGTGTGCCTGAATAGACGAATATAGTTATTATTATTATTATTATTATTATTATTATTATTATTATTGTTGTTGTTATCAAGTTGGCATTAAAGTTTACATTGGGAGACGTAGTTGGAGTCCACCTATTGGGTTCAATCGTCATCACGTGACCTAAGTATGTAACTTTGGTCACGTGATGACCGCCTCCTGACCTCCCACAGTGGTCAACAAGAAAAGTTCAATTAAATGAAGTAAAGGTTTTTATTTATATAAATTGTAAAGGCTGGAAACCTGGAATATTGGTTTATCATCCCAAATGTGTCCACAGCACCTGTGTGTGTGTGTGTGTGTGTGTGTGTGTGTGTGTGTGTGTGTGTGTGTGTGTGTGTGTGTGTGTGTGCGCGTCAGGAGGTCAAGCAGTGGTGTCAGCTGTCATCGAAGGCATTGATGTGCTAGTAGGGGTGTGTCAGCAGCCACGTGTCTCCCAGCTTAACACAATCACACACACACACACACACACACACACACACACACACACACAGGGACAGCTGAAGACTCAGACACTGAGATCAGTCTGATTACTGAAACACTTTCACAGTGTTTTGTGTATCATTAAACTGACATGAGGATGAAGGTAACACATTTATGACAGTGATCTTAGAGCTTGTACAACACACACTCTCTCTGAATTACTTAATACGTTATAGTTATAAGTAAATGTTAGAATTGTGAAAATAATTCTAACCTCTGACACACAAAGTGAACCTATTTGTTGCAGTGTAGATCATTTACAAAGCAGATGCTGTTTATTCCACAGATGAGGGAAAACATTTACATTTTCAATGCACCGCATTATGGGAACTATGAATAATCTAAACAAGGTGATGAATATTTGAATGCACGTTAATTTGTTAGATAAATTGTGTGTGTGTGTGTGTGTGTGTGTGTGTGTGTGTGTGTGTGTGTGTGTGTGTGTGTGTGTGTGTGTGTGTGTGTGTGTGTGTGTGTGAGGCTCCGTTCTGCACCACATGCTGAGAGATTAACTGGAGACTAATGAAGTCAACGCGGCTGTCTGGCACACTCCCACACATATCTGTAGACATGGCTGTGTCACACACACACACACACTCATATCTAGACATCTTTTCTTTCGCTCATCCCGTCTTATTCCTTTGTTCATTTGTTTGTCGGTTCTGTGTGAATCCAAAGCGACGTGTCTATTTAAAGCTTCTGTGTGAGATTAAAGAAAGAGCCGAGCTTTGTGCTCACCAAAAAAACACTTTCAAAACCTGGTTTCACACGTGCTGTTGAAAGGGTTCATGTGATATTTCTGAATAGCTTTGCTTAACCCCATACAGTACTGCCTAAAACTGTTTTTTGTTTCTCTATTATATTACACTTACGGCCACCAAACAGGATTTGATGATTCTTGAGAAGGAAATGGATAAAAAACACCAAAATGGCAACACAGAGGTTATGAATGTGACACTGGAGTGACACTGCCTCCTTTTTTAGGGGTTTCACGATACCCGAAAATGTCGTAGTGAAAGTGAAAATTTCACGATTTATAATCATTAACTGTATTTCTATTTGATTAAATAAATAAAAACTGATCTTGGCCTCAGTAGTTTTAATGATGTGTTTGTTATGAGCTGGTGTTAGGAAGTTAAACAGGTCATCAGTCCCTCTCTCATATCTATTTTATACAAGTGGATTTAAAAAATAAAAAGGAAATCCGTTTGTCCCCAAACTCATTGTCTATGGTTTCCCTTGACGACGGTGTCATTCGTCTCCACCCTGCCCCGGAACCTGCATGCTGGAAATGACCAACACGCCCACGTTTCTGACACAAATGCGGCGTACGGTCAACTGGACGTGATGGCACGCTAATACATCAATACTTTAATTATACATTTTATTTTCCCTCATCACCATGGTCCTGTAACCTTGGGGCGAGTCAGTGAGGGAGACCAGACAGCCAGTCTGAGCACGCACACATGGACAAGAACACACACACCGGTCACACCATGTGGTGTTGGATTCCGGTTCAGAGGTATTAGAGTGTGTTGGTTCTCTCGTGAAGGGGGGCTCTGCACTAATCTGTTAAGACCCCCTGCACTGCCTCTTGGTGCCCCGTGTGTGTGTTTGTTGCCACATGCTCCACATAGCTGCATGGTATTCACCCCCTCCTCCACGCTCACGCTGTGTTTCTTTACTTCTAACACTCTTACACTCCAACAGCGGCGACAGTGAGTATGAATGTTGCACTACAGCGGGGGTGACTGGGAGATGGTTAGCATACAGCTAGTTTTTTATTTGAGATTATCTGAGAAAAAGTCAAAGAGGGGTGCGCTGGATTCGTAGCACCAATAACATCGTTGCTAAACGGAACGCGGGACAATAATTGTTCTACTTTTAAAACATGCAAATGGTAACTTCTGGTGAGTTTAGGAGAAATCTACAGACGCATAGAGAGACTCGGCATTAAAACATGTATTTGAGATGTTTCCTCTCCACTCGTCTAGAGAGAAGTCTCAAACACGCCCCAGTGAATTAAAATACGTGTTTTCGAGTGAGAGCCCTGTACAGATTAGGATCTCAAGCAGCCATGTCAACCGGTGGAGATAAACCACCCAACCCTCCTCCTGTAATTAGGCCTCTCTCTATTTTTACCCCGTTTTCTCTTTCAACTTCACATCTGCGCTGCAAAGATTTATTTATTTTTCCCCCGCTGCAGTTGCACGTATAGAACGTCTATCTTATTTATTTAGTTCTCCTCGTGGTCACTGCGGTCATTTTGAAGCTCAAAGATCGGGCTTCATTGTGAGAATGTGCAGTATTTACCAGCAGATACCACGGAGGAGATGTCATCCTGCTTTCTGTTTGTAGAGCGACGCCCACGCCCTGGTTTATCGGCATCTGTCCTCTTTTTTTCCTTTTTTTTTTTCCTTGCGAGCAAGAGGAAGAAAAGGAGAGGAAGAGAGCTCTGCTGCTGGGAAGGAGGTGAGGGACGTTGCTCGGAGCAAAGGTCATCTGTTGAACAATGACTCCTGCTCGACGTGGTCACACGAGCGGAACAAAAGCCACACGTGGCGAAGAAGTTCTCCCTCGCTGAATCCTCATAGATAAACGTGTGTGAAGGCTTTTTGAATGTATTTTTTGTTGCTAGGCCAGAGGAGCTGCAGCTCTTTTTGAGGGCACTGATGTATTCTGAGAACACGACAGTGAGAATGTTCTTCGCTGGGTATGTAGGTCAGTAACTCTGGAAGTATACAGCCGTCCTCTGCGGTGACACGCGGGATGTACGGGGGACTGTGCAGCTGTGTGCTGGCTGTCATCCCTTCCTGCACAGCGCTGGGGATCCAGCCCGTCACAGCTTAGGAATCAACGTCAAGTCTGTCGATTCCAGTGCTGCGAGAGCATTTGGGTGCACAGTGAACGCTACAAAGAGGTTATAGAAGCTGTGGCAAGGAGCAGCGCGGAGTAATGTTCACGTTGGTGAGGGAAGAGAGTCCCTGGATAGTGGCTCAGGGCAGGAAGCCCATCTAGAGGAGGAATGTTTCCTGAAATAACAACAAAAAAAACATTAAAAAAAGAAAAATGGTTGCAGACAATTGCCCCTCAGAACAGAGTTACAGCAGCAACTTCCCTGCTTCACTTCCATCAAAGGGGGGAAATATGACTAATATGTTGTGACTGCAGGACTCTCGTGCTCGAATCAGCCTTGATTCATGTTGTAGAAGACGTCAGCAAGCTAGCGCTTTATTTATTTTCATTTTCGTTTTATAAATGAAAGGTCTATCATGCATGAAACCACATGAAACTAAGAAAATACGAAGGTTATCGGAATCTTTAAATCCTCATTAATGAAGAAAATACTTTCTTCTTTTGCTTGTGTGCCTTTGTGCTTTTTTCGCTTTTGCTTCGTCTCCATCTAGCCGATGATTCACAAGGCATCCTGGGAGATTTCTCACAGCACTTGCTTTAGAGTGCGCTTCCAAAAAATATCCGTTTGGAGAGCCAAATAGCGCTACTACTTCGCTCTGTTCCTCCATCCCAACGAGGGGACGCCCAAGGAGATGGTTAGCTTAGCTTAGCATACAGACAGCTTGGGGCACAGCTTGGTTAGCTCTGCCCGTCATAAATAACAGAGTTCACGTATTAGCACCTCTTTTTGTGTGTTTTTCAAAAGGAAACGGCCACTGAGCCGTTAGCAGAAAGCAAGCTAGCAAAGTCACTTTGAATAAAGTGAACGCTAGCACTAGCTGAGTCAACGTTAGCCGCACTAAGCTTTAGCATAACTGAAAGGGTCAGTTTGGATTCTCTGAAGTGGGGTTGTGTTCCTGGGTCAAATGTAAGTCTGTGGCTTTGAAGAGAGCGATATAACGGCTGATGAAACAGAAATGACCTTGATGATGGAGATGAGATGTTGAATCCAGTTGTCTTAGTTAGACGCACTAACGCTGCTATTAAATGATGTCATTTACTGTCACCGTAGCGACATGCGCACATACAAAGATGCCTCTGGTGGTGACCATTGATCCATCACTCCGTTACTACACTGTATACACACACACACACACACACGCACGCACACACACACGCACACACACACACACACACACACAGATCACTTAGCGTCAGTGTCCAAGTGTGTGTTCACCCCCTGGGGTGCACACAGACAGGTGATCAATAACATGGGTTATCAATCTGACACGTGGCTGGGGATGACGTGCGTGTGTGTGTGTGCGTGTGTGTGTGTGTGTGCGTGCGTGCGTGCGTGCGTGCGTGCGTGCGTGCGTGCGTGCGTGTGTGTGTGTGTGTGTAGGACACATCTGGCACTTAGCCAAGTGTAGTCAATACCGTTGAGAGCTTTCTGACAATGAGCGACACGCCCACTGAGAATTAGACCGGATGCAAGACAAAGCAGAAGGAAGTTTCCAATTTTTGGGGGGGATTTCTTCTTAATGCAACAATTAAAACAAAAATAACTGTTGTGAGTTTGCTCCCTGCGTAAGAGCGACTAGAGCGAATGTGTGAGGAGGCAGAGGACAGATCAGTACAGACAGGTTTGATCGTCTGTCTCCGTCTGTCTCTCTCACACCGACACACCTCCGACAGCTGGGGAGCTGAGCAAATATTACCAGAGAGCTTCCGTTAATCGTGGCTTCAGCGGAGAGTGATCAAACACTGATTACGCTCACAAACATACGGGATGTTAGGCCTGACACCACACATGAGCATTTTGTAAGATATTAATGGGAGTATAGTATATAGGTAGTATGAAACAGTTCCACACACCTCTGAATTTATAGTTCAGATATTGGCCCATTTAGCCACGGAGACCAGTATGAAGAGCAGGAGAGGAAGCTGGCAGCCGAGCGCCGTAAAAAAGACCAAATAACACTTTCTATTTCAGTGTTGTAGTTCTACATAAGTACAGGAGTCAAGTGTGGAAATAGAAATGCAAAAACAGCGTGTTTTAAGGAGAGACACTGCAGGCAGAAACTGATGTTCATGCACTTGTCAGTTTGGGTGAGATGTCGGACTATTTTGCTTCAATAACACGAGTTATTTCAGACTAGTGGAAAGGAAACATATAAAATACACATTTAGGAGTTTGTTTTACTAATTTAGTCTATTTGTGTCTATAGAGTCCTAAATTCATCAATAACGGTAGATGATGCCTCACTTGCATATTTAAACATAACATTTTAGAAAATTTGTAATACAAAAAATTATTATCTTAATGTAATATACTGGGGAGGTTTTATGGTGATTTCTATTAGTTAATTATTGTTTACCCTATTCATCTGTAGAGTCTTCAAAATGGGTGTAATTTAACAAAACATCTCAGATCTGATCCATAAATCTCCACTTCAGCAACTCTTACGTCCACCAAGCTTTAGACTTTCATCCCTAAATATATTCTGAAGCATTCTGCAGTGGGTTGTGCTTATATATTATTCATGACCTGATTTATGCTACTTTTTATTACTGAAAACATCGGGGGGGGGGGGGGGGGCATATTTGATAATATAATACCTTATTTACATAATTAAACATACAATTTCAGAAAACTTGTTCTACAAAAAAAAAATCTTAATGTAAGTAATGAACTATTGACATTTCATGGTGATATACATATTAGTTACATATTTTCCCCTCCTTAAGTGTAGTGGAGGAGCAGTTAGCGTGTTGTATTGAATCTGCAATCACTCCTGTTTTGCGACTCGTGCGCGATATTTACTCCCAGAATTCTCGGTGTAAAATGTGTTTCACTCCGTTCACTGTTGAGTTGTGTTTAGAATGCAGGGAATTAGCATGCTAGCTAATAAGATATAGCTGGTGCTGGTCGTAGTTGGCTGAACCAGGACGTAGAAATGACAGGGAAAGAGAGACTGATGAGGGTGATGATGATGATGCTGACGATGATGGGATACTAGTTGTGACAGCTACTTTTGTTGTTTGTGTGTGTGTGTGTGTGTGTGTGTGTGTGTGTGTGTGTGTGTGTGTGTGTGTGTGTGTGTGTGTGTGTGTGTGTGTGTGTGTGTGTTGTAAACCCCAGCTGCTGTGGTTTCCCAGGCCGGCTGGTTGACTCTACACTGGAACCATATAATACACAGTTTAAACAGGCACACAATAGAGCAGCCCGGTTCCCACGACGACTGCGGCAGGCCCCCGGCTCTGTTGTTATTGCCCGTGAGACTGGACAACCTTCAGTCTCTGCTCGGTTATGTGTGATGAAGCACGAAACTCTCATTCGGAGTTGAAGAAGTCTTTTTGTTTTGTAAACGTGAAGTCTTGACCTGGACGTGCATTGTGACCCTTTGAGGCTGCCATACTCACAACAAGGGAGATTGATCCCTCTCTCGTAAGGGTCATATCCATACTGATGTTTGTAGTGTGACTACACAGGACGTCTTTGAGTTGTTGTTGTTGACGCTCACCTGCCTCTGCTCTCTGTGTCCAGGTGGTGGTCCCCACTCGGGTCGGACAGGTGTATGTGTACGACACAGTCAAACCGGACCAGGACGAGTACGACGTCCTGCCCAGACACCAGCCTTCCACCCAGCACGACATTTACGACGTGCCGCCCGCCCGCCAGCAGTACAACACACAGGTGGGACCAGTGTGTGTGTGTGTGTGTATGTGTGTGTAGGATCTGACATGATGGATATGATTCAGGATCTATGGTATGATCTATCAATACCATATAAAGACCTCACACGATACTAATGAGAGCGTTCTCAGAGAATCTTGTCGATCTAAATTTGTGTGTAAAATTGTGTGTAAAACTGCATCCTCATTCTTGACATACTTTCGTAATATAATACACCGTTAAACTTAAATTAAAAGCAGAGGCCAAATTGAAAAGAACGAGCCGGGTGTGTCTACACGTCTTCACAAAGAATAAACAACAACACTGTTCCTGTGAAGCCGGGTAGGTCTTCATTCAAAGCAAAAGCAGTACGTGTACCTTCAGGGTACAGCCACCTCCTGGACTGACTCTCCTGTCACTTCTGTTGCAAAAGACCAAGATGGCGACGGCCAAATTGTCAAAACAGACGCCAATTAGATCGAGTATTTTGTGAGTTTTTATATCATAACAAAATACATATACAAATTGGTGTATTTGTTTGTAGTTTTGCACAAGCTGCAGCTGTAGACGCGCAAGCTGTGACTGTATTCCTGAAGAGGTACTCCTGCACATGGCAGTGGGTCACATTCACACATTCTGATCCATCAAAGTGCCTTGTACAACACAGACACACAACAGGTAGCAGTCTGGCACCGAGCGGCCGCTCCATTTGCAGAATGTTAATGTTAATATGTGATGTAATATTCAAGCACGCCCTCTTTTATACTAGATCTATCTTTGGTGAAGGTCATTCATAACCAACAGGCGGGCTTGATATGCCACTGTGTGTGTGTGTGTGTGTGTGTGTGTGTGTGTGTGTGTGTGTGTGTGTGTGTGTGTGTGTGTGTGTGTGTGTGATTGTTAAGATACTTGGACTGTCCAGAGGCGTCAAGAAGAAGCTGTATTTTTTCACTGTAGAGAAGGTTATTGATGTGTGTGTGTGTGTGTGTGTGTGTGTGTGTGTGTGTGTGTGTGTGTGTGTGTGTGTGTGTGTGTGTGTGTGTGTGTGTGTGTGTGTGTGTGTGTGATTGTTAAGATACTTGGACTGTCCAGAGGCGTCAAGAAGAAGCTGTATTTTTTCACTGTAGAGAAGGTTATTGATGTGTGTGTGTGTGTGTGTGTGTGTGTGTGTGTGTGTGTGTGTGTGTATGCCTTTAAGGCCTTTACATTTACACACATATAGGTCAGTTTATTCCTGCGTGATTCCACACATACTGTTCACAATGTTTTGTGCTTAATAGGCAGGAACTTTGCACGCGCACACACACACACACACACACACACACACACACACACACTCACACACTCACAGACTCACAGACACACACACGTTCACAGACACTCACACACATTCACGGACACTCACACAGGGCAAAATGTACGTAGTCTTGATGCTGACAAGCCAAAAGAGAAAGGTCGCTCACATACAACCACAGCAAAAAATATATGGAGTCACAGGAGGAGGAAGAGGAGGAGAAATGAGCTGTAAGGAGGAAGGAAGAGGAGCACAGGAAAACAAGATGACAATGAAGGATGAATGGAAATGAAGGATGTGAAGGCGAGAAAGAGCGGGAGGAAGATGTGTAGCTGTAGTAACAGATGTAGCTGCTGGGGCTATTTTTTATGAAGTGGGCAATCTGAAAGGTGAAGAATGAACGCCAGGCACTTCATCAAAAATGTCTGCTGTGTGGGAGACGGCTCTGCCCGTGACATCACACACACACACACACACACACACACACACACACACACACACACACACACACACACACACACACACACACACACACACACACACACACACACGTGTCCGTAGGGCTGCAGGGTGCAGCGAGCTGTCTGAGCAATCACATTGAGAGCAGAAACACTTCTGCTCTCAATCTCACTTTTTCTTTGAGATTCAAATTAACGAAGCTGCAACGATTAGTTGACTAATTAATTAGACGAAAAATGAATAATGAATAATAAATGAATAATTATAATAATAATCACCAACTAATTTGATAATCGATTATTGAAGTAAAATGCAAAAACGGTAGGGATGTCTTGGTACCAGATATGTAGTCGTCGATACCAATGTCAGTGAAGTTCCAGGATTCTCAAAACTTAATCTAAAAAACAATATCAACAGGAAGATAAACACGTCATAATTCCCTCTCTAATATCTATTTTATGTGGCTGTGATACTGTATCTCAGTTTCTCCCCAAAAACTAAATATTACAAGTTCACATTTGAACACATCTTGATAATGTTAGACTTTACCTTTGCTCTTTGTTACTGAATAGAGCTTGAAGGCGTCACAATGAACTTCAATGCAACCTCCGTTAACTTTACCTGCTTTACCTATAACGCTAACGGAAAACGAATATTTTAACGTTTTCAGACTTTTGGTTGGTTCCAGGTGGCATCAAGCTTGCATTCTCTCTCCTGACCACCAGGGGGTGACTCCTCTGGTTGTATAGAAGTCTATACAAATGACTCTACTTCTCTCTTGATTTATTCCCTCAGTAAACATTGTAAACATGAGTTTATGTCTCAATCTCTAGTTTCAAGTCTTCTTCAATACAGCATGATGTTCATTTAGTAAATTATGGTCATTTAGAGTCAAACAGACCATAAAGCAGGGGACGCTTTAGGGCGGAGCTTACTGTGAGTTCTGGATGCAAAAAAAAACAAAAAAACATGCCTTAATCCAAGATGGCTATGGTGAAATCTCTGAACTGGAGGCTTCATAACATCAGTCCACAAACCAACGACGACTGTTTCACTTCTTATATGCAGAGTATGTTCTGGTTCCCAAGTATCAGTTCTCCTAACCTAATATACAGTTATGGTGACAAACTCTGTCTCCAGCTCCCTACACTTATATTTCAAATGTAATTAATTTGCCGAAAAAGAGACAAAACACACAAAACTAATTAAAAGATGAATTTGACTGAGAGCATATTTTTTTATATTTTCTGTAGCTATAGTGATAATAATATGCGTGTCAGAGGTCAGAGGCAGGAAGTGGTCTCAGTCCGTGTGAGAGACACGGAGTAGCGGCTAAAGAGTGCACTTGATTGAAGGACAGGAAGGACTGAGGGAGTGAGTGTTAACAGATGGACGTTTCCTCTACAAGCTCACTGTGTCATCGAGAGCTGGTCATGTGACCAAAACCACGCCGGTTCACATTCCTGGGCCCGCTCTTTGCCCCTTCCTCACCTCCTCTTCCTCCTCTCCTCTGGCTTCGTTCTTTCCTTAAAACACATTTCTTCTTTGCTCCCGCTTCTGTCTTCCCTTCTTTTTATTAACTTCTGTTCCCATCTTTTCCTCTTCCTGTTTCCCCTCTCCTCCCCTCCTCCCAGTTTCTCTCCTTTATTTCATCTTTCTCTCTTTGTCCTCTTGTTCCCTTCTTTTCCTCCTTTTCCGTCGCTCTTCCTCCCCTCTCCTCTTTACCTTTTCATCCCCGCTGTGCTGCTTCTCCTCTCCCTCGACAAAGGCATTAGATGTGATGCATTCAACCATTTAAAACCTTGTTTTATGACTGTGTGTGTGTGTGTGTGTGTGTGTGTGTGTGTGTGTGTGTGTGTGTGTGTGTGTGTGTGCGTGCGTGCGTGCGTGCGTGCGTGCGTGCGTGCGTGCGTGCGTGCGTGTGTGTGAGAGATCCTGCCTGCATTTCCCGTCCCTGTTTTTATTTATTTCAAATTCATCTCTAATAGAATAACGTCCTCTCGGTGAACCCTTGACTACATTTTGTGGCATTAAAAGGACACTCCTGGTTTTAAAGGATGTGTTTGAGCATCTTTAAATGTGCTCCCACTTTGGGATTGTCCCAACCTCCATCCATCCATCCATTTTCGGCCGCTTATCCGGGGTCGGGTCGCAGTGGCAGCAGGTTCAGCAGGCCGACCCAGGCTTCCCTCTCACCACTTTCCAGCTCATTCTGGGGGATCCCGAGGCGTTCCAAGGCCAGCCGGGAGATATAATCCCTCCAGCGTGTGCCCTCGGTCTTCCCCGGGGTCTCCTACCAGTTGGACGTGCCTGGAAAACCTCTAATGGGAGGCGTCCAGCAGGCATCCTGATTAGATGCCCGAACCACCTCAGCTGACTCCTGAAGGAGCAGCGACTCACTCCAAGCTCCCCCCTGATGTCCGAGCTCCTTACCCTATCTCTAAGGCTGAGCCCGGCCACCCTACGGAGGAAGCTCATTTCGGCCGCTTGTATCCGAGACCTCGTTCTTTCGGTCATAGGTGAGGGTTGGAACGTAGACCGACCAGTAAATGGAGAGCTTTGCCTTCCGGCTCAGCTCCTCTTCACCAAGACGGACCGGTACAGCGCCTGTTTTACTGCTGCAGCCGCACCGATCCGCCTGTCGATCTCCCACTCCACCTTATCCTCACTCGTGAACAAGACCCCGAGATACTTGAACTCCTTCGCTTGGGGTAAGGCAGTTTGTCCCCACCTGGAGGGAGCAATCCACCGGTTTCCGGCAGAGCACCATGGCCTCAGATGTGGAGGTGCTAACTCTCATCCCTGCCGCTTCACACTCGGCTGCAAAACGCTCCAGTGAATGCTGGAGGTCACGGTCCGAGGAGGCAAACAGGACCACATCATCCGCGAACAGCAGAGAGGCGATCCCGAGACTCCCAAACCGGATCCTCTCCGCCCCCTGGCTGTGCCTAGATATCCTGTCCATGAAAGTCACGAACAGGACCTGTGATAAAGGGCAGCCCTGGCGGAGGCCAACACCCACCGGGAACGTGTCTGACTTACTACCAAGGATACGAACACAGCTCCTACTGCAGGCGTACAGAGACCGGATGGCCCGTGCCAACGGGTCCGGCACCCCATACTCCCGCAGCACCCCCCACAAAAACCCCCGAGGGACCCGGTCGAAAGCCTTCTCCAGGTCTACAAAGCACATGTAGACTGGTTGGGCGAACTCCCAGGACCCCTCCAGTAGTCTTGCGAGGGTAAAGAGCTGGTCCACTGTTCCACGTCCGGGACGGAATCCACACTGTTCGTCTTGAATCTGAGGTTCGACAAGCGGTCGGAGCCTCCTTTCCAGCACCCTGGCATAAGCTTTTCCCGGGAGGCTGAGCAGTGTGATACCACGATAGTTCGAGCACACTCTCCGGTCCCCCTTCTTGAAGATGGGAACCACCACCCCGGTCTGCCAGTCCATGGGTACTGTTCCCGACCCCCATGCGACACTGCAAAGGCGTGTCAGCCAAGACAGCCCAACAATGTCCAGCGCTTTCAGCATCTCAGGGCGGATCTCATCCACCCCCGGCACCTTGCCACCAAGGAGCTTTTTGACTACCTTAGCGACCTCTGGCAGGGATATGGGTGCAACCACCCCAAAGTCTTCCGGCGCTGCCCCCTCTCCAGGGGACATGTTGGCCGGGTTTAGGAGTTCCTCAAAGTGCTCTTTCCACCGCCCAACGATGTCCCCAGTCCGGGTCAGCAGTCCCCCCCCCGCTGAGAACAGCCTGGGGTAGACCCTGCTTTCCCTTCCTGAGCCGTCGGATGGTTTGCCAGAACTTCCTTGAGGCCAACCAAAAGTCCTTCTCCATGGCCTCCCCGAACTCCTCCCATGCCCGAGTTTTAGCATCCGCGACCTTCGCAGCTGCAGCCCTTCTGGCCTGCCGGTACCCGTCAGCTGCTTCAGGAGACCCCTGGGCCAACCAGGCCCGAAAGGCCTCCTTCTTCAGTTTGACGGCTTCCCTCACCCCCGGTGTCCACCACCGGGTACTCGGGTTGCCGCCACGACAGGCACCGATGACCTTCCGACCACAGCTCCTAGCGGCCGCGTCCACAATAGAGGCTTTGAACATGGTCCACTCGGATTCCATGTCCCCAGCCTCCCTCGGGGTGTGTGAGAAGCTCTTCCGGAGGTGGGAGTTGAGGACCTCCCGGACAGGATCCTCTGCCAGACGTTCCCAGTTCACCCTCACTACACGTTTGGGCTTGCCAGGTCTTTCTAGCCGACTCCCCCGCCATCTGATCCAACTCACCACCAGGTGGTGATCAGTTGACAGCTCTGCTCCTCTCTTCACCCAAGTGTCCAAGACATACGGCCGCAGATCAAATGATACGATTACAAAGTCGATCATTGATCTCCGGCCTAAGGTGTTCTGGTACCAAGTACACTTATGAGCCACCTTATGCTCGAACATGGTGTTCGTTATGGACAAACTGTGGCTAGCACAGAAGTCCAACAACAAAACACCGTTCGGGTTCAGATCGGGCAAGCCGTTCCTCCCAATCACGCCCCGCCAGGTTTCTCTGTCATTGCCCACGTGAGCGTTGAAGTCTCCCAGGAGAACTATGGAGTCGGCAGGCGGCGCCCTTTCCAGGACCCCTCCCACCGACTCCAAGAAGGCCGGATACTCTGAAATGCTGTTCGGTGCATAAGCACAAACAACAGTCAGAGCCTTACTCCCCGCAACCCGTAGGCGCAGGGAGGCGACCCTCTCGTTCTCCGGGGAAAACTCCAACATAGCGGCGCTCAGCCGGGGGCTTGTGAGTATCCCCACTCCCGCCCGGCGCCTCTCACCCTGGGCAACTCCAGAAAAGGACAAAGTCCGACCCTTCTCCAGGAGCTTGGTTCCAGAGCCCGTGCTGTGCGTGGAGGTGAGCCCAACTATATCTAGCTGGTACCGCTCCACCTCCTGCACCAGCTCCGGCTCTTTCCCTGCTAGGTGACGTTCCACGTCCCTAGAGCTAGTCTATGCTGCCGGCGATCGGCTTGCCCAGGTCTCCTGCCTGGCCCGCCGCCCGGTCTACATAGCACCCGACCCCAATAATTCTCCCTGCGAGTGGTGGCTCCATGCTGTTTCTTCGGGCTGAGCCCGACCGGGCCCCATGGGCGAAAGCCCAGCCACCAGACGCTCGCCGACGAGCTCACCTCCTGGGTCTGGCTCGGGCGAGGTAGCTTTGGTCCGTGGGCTGCTATTCCCAACCTCTCACATGCAAAGTCCAACTGAGAGGAGCAATCGTCTCCGTGCTTCCTTCGGCTTTTTTCAGTTGCCAAACACACGTGATGTTGCGTTGGTGTACACGTCCCCTCAAAGGGGGTTTCGCCTGTTCTTCACCTGAGGCCATTCCCTGACAGCATCCTCTTATGTCGTTATGAACTTATCACCACATGGCGCCAACAACCGCAGTCATTCTACATCTACAGTGATGTTGAGCCATTACTGCAGGCTTTTTATTCAAGCTGTTTATCTTTAAAAATACATTTTGTTTTCTCAAATGGAAAAGGCCTTCGAAGATGTTAAAAAGTTTTCAATTATATTCACAAAAGTTTAAAAATATTGAATTAATGAATTAAATGCAATTCAATTGTTTCTTCTATTTTAGGGCTGTCCAGGTCGCATTAGTGTGATGAATTGTATAGATTATATAATTATTGTTATATCCTGCCGGCTGGTGTCCCTTCATACTGTCATCATTGTGGGATGGTAGCAGCATGTTGATGTCTGGATGTCTGTGTTCAGGTGTATGACACTCCTCCCATGGTGGTGAAGGGGCCCTCTAGTGGTCAGGATATATATGACACCCCAGCGAGCTCGGACAAGAGCACACATCAGACAGTAAGTCTAAAGATACACAGATCAGTGGTCAAGGTTGCTTCAATATTTTATCTATAATATTTGCATGTCCCCCTCTCTCTCTGCTCAGGTCTACGACTTCCCCCCGTCCGTCAGCAAAGACGTCCCCGACTCTCAGCCAATCAGGGAGGAGACCTACGACGTGCCGCCACACTTTGCCAAACTCAAGCCGGCCCCCGCAGGCCTGTACCCGCACGGCCACCTCAACAGCAACGACGACGTCGACGACGAGCCGCCGATCCCGGAGGACGTGTACGACGTCCCGCCCCCCATCCTGACTGACAAGCGTTACCGCGGCGACAGGGGCAGAGTGGGCCCGCCCCCCCAGGACATCTACGACATCCCCGCCAGCCTGCGGACGGGAGGCCACGCCCAGGACGTCTACGACTTCCCTCGGGAGCGAGAGGAGAAAGGAGTCTACGATGTCCCACCGCAGGTACTTAAAGGGCCGGCATCGTCTTTGTTTCTATTTGACAACAGATACTGTCCCATGTCTATAATGCATTATGAACATAGTATATTGTGTAGTAATCTGCTAATAGCACTGCATAATTATAGTTATAAGCACTCTTAGACAATCATAATGCTATAAGGTCAAGTATCATAATACTTCATACTGACATTTTCTTTGAATTATAGTGAATTATAATTGCTATTGTTGTGATACATCATAATCTTATCATAAGTTACTCAAAGTGGTTGTTGTTGTAAACATAACATTGTTTTATGTGTTCTTACATAGATTTATTGATATGTTTCCATTATTCTGCATTATAAAGCCTAATTCATGCTTCTCCGTCAGGTCGACGCGTACCTACGCCGTAGCCTGACGCGCACCTCCAAAAAATCCTAACTACGCGTCGCGTTGACGCTGTGATTGGTCCGCTCAGAACGTAATTTCCGGCGGTTGCTCTTTCCGGTTTGTCTTCCTACACCGCTATTTTTAAAGTTCTTGTAGACCGGTAGTAACAATGGACCAAACAGAAGAACGAATCATCGAGGAGGTCAGGAAATACGACCACCTTTATAACTTTTCTTCGAGGGACTACAAAGACTGCAAAATGACATTAAACTCATGGCGAGAAATCGCGCAAAACACAGCCACAGCAAAACACAGCCACACAGGCGGCATGGCGGTTAATTGCAGAGCAACGCGGACCCTCGACGCAGAACTTCGAATGCTCAACGACTCCGTCAGATCGACGGCGTAGGTACGCCGTCGACCTGACGGAGAAGCATGAATTAGGCTTAACAGTTATTATTATGCATTATGAAAGGAAAATATGGCACGATGTTAATATTTATGAATGATATTTACTTTGCGTCTGTGTTTTCCAGGTTGTGCGTGACGCCCAGTCCACCGGTGAGGAGCTCACCTTGTCCTTCAAGCGGCTGTCCGCCTCCAGCACGGGGAGCACGCGGAGCAACCACTCGGCTTCCTCCTTGGACATGGTCCCCGTCCGGGACCCCTCCTCTTCCTCCTCTCTTCCTGCCCCTGGCTCCGCCCCGGGGAAACCCCTCATCTTGGACCTGGAGCAGGCCATGGAGCGCCTGTCCCGCCTCCAGCAGGCCGTGGAGTCCAGCGTTTCCCTCATGATGTCGTTCATCGCGGGTAACTGGAGAAGCCCCGCCCACCTGGAAGGGAACCTCCCCGCCATCCATCAAGCCGCTGACCGAGTGCGCTCCGCTGTGCGGGACTTCCTAGAATTCGCCCGGGGCGCCGTGGCCAACTCCGCCCAGGCCACGGACCGCTCCCTGCAGACCAAGCTAGGCCGTCAGGTGGGGAAGATGGAGGAGGTCTTCCAGAGTTTGATCCGACACAGCCAGAGCTTGGACGCCGTGGCCTGGTCGCACGCTGCGTTCGCGGCGCCGCCGCCGGTAGGGGACGACCTGGATCGGCTGATCATGACGGCGCGAGGCATCCCCGACGACGCCAAGCAGCTAGCCTCCTTTCTCCACGGTAACGCCTCGCTGCTCTTCAAGCGGAACAGCAACCGGCAGCAGCAGCAGCTGCCGCTTCCCCCGATCCCGGGAGAAATCGGAGGTCATGTGACGGGATCGGGGAGCGGGACCTATCAGGGAGGGGAGAGGGGGAGCATTCAGTCGCGGCCCCTCCCTTCTCCGCCAAAGTTTACAGCTGCAGAGGAAGAGGAAGGTGTGGACAGGCCGTATGAGACCACAGAGGAAGGCTGGATGGAGGACTACGACTACGTACATCTACAGGTACACTCACACGGACATGCACTGTTACATAGCTGTCGCTCTCTCTGGTGTGTGTGAGCGTGCATCTGTCTGTCTGTCCGCGGCTAATCCCACATGATGCTCATTTCAGACTGTATGCTCAAGGGCCTCTCTTGCAGTGATCCAACACTTTTTTTTAGCAGTCAGTAACCGACGAGGTCCTCTTAACCTGCTGGTACGAACTGCGAGCAACTGCTTGATCTACCGAGTCCACAACACGAAACACTGAGCTGACCTCCATACTTTTTTTATTACAGTTTGGTTTTGCTTTCGTTTCGTAAAGATCGTCAACAGATATGTTTCCAGCTGTCTTGCCGGGCCTCGGATTGCTGTTGGTGATGCTGGATATGAACCACAGGGCTGTTACCTTTAAGAACTGTCACAATCTATTTCATTTTTTTAAATTTTAATTTGCTTTATTGTCAAACAGACAAATAAACACATCCGATGTTGCCAAAGCAAATCAGGAAATAAGACATAATACATACATCTGATATTAATAATATAATGAAAGTAAACATAGGGTAATTAACACATTTCCTCATTCAGGGTTTCCCCTACCGTTAGAATAGGGGGGCGGGGCGCCCCCCTGAAAAAACCCTCCGCCCCCCTGTAATTTTCTCCGTCGCGCCAGATCACAGACGTGATTTAAGGTTCCCTTTCCTATAAACAGGTCTACACCTTGTTCTTTTATTAAACAAACTCAATGTTCTTATTTTATTGATCGTATTTCTGTCTATTTCTGTCATGGTCGCGTTTACAACTCTACTTTGCTCTCGGTAACGCGCACCGCGGAGATCCGCCCCGATGCCCACAGACAGGTGGGCAGAGAGCACACTTCCATCAGCCGGCAGAGAGCGTCCAATAATGTCGCGTGGAAAGAAAACAGATA